>CM017558.1:81726513-82021832 GCA_007844125.1 Sinonovacula constricta
AAAAGTCAAAAGCAAAAGGGAAAACAATACCAGCAGATGCAAAGTCTTTGCCTCCAATGGAACGTCAACAACGACGTCAAGGTAGCCGCTACTAGGGGGCGCAGCTCGCTGCTCGGGTAACGCACGTGCACGGTAGTTGCCACCGACGTCATCGAACCTTATATACGGTCTGATGAAGAGATTCTCGGCAGTAGAGAAAACGGGGCGGCCGTCTGCTTGTGCCACATGAAGCTTAAAAGACGACATGTAATGTTCTAGCTTCTCTTTGAATTTATGGCTCACGTATTCATATAACGTATTTGTGCGTGAGTGGTGCGATAATAAATTAGAATAATGCAGCTTAAAAAGGTAAACAGTTTAAAAACCAGAATTGCTTCCAGTAAGTTTAACATTCTACCATCTAAAGGACATCAAAATCGTTTGGAGGAAAACATATTTACTATTGTATATATTAAATATGCGACTAAAAATAAGTAATCAGAAGTGTGTGTGCTGTCGCAGTTACGGTGGTCAAGAAGACATACTTTGTAGTATGCGGGTTTTCCGGGTTATTTCCCTTGTTACAACTACCGCCATTTGCCTCCATTTACAGTAATTCTCGCGCCTAACACAATATGCTATTTTCCGCATCAAAAAGCACAATTGCTGTAAGTTTGTATTCTTTGATATGATTATATATACATTTATATTTGATATGTTAATCCACGCATTCCATTTTCGTACGCCTTTATGTGTATTTCATGATTATAAATGTGTAGTCATGTGCGACATTCATGTGTATGAGTTTTCAGTGTAGTAAGTACATGTTCGTTTGTGTCATTTCAGTTCTTACCATTTGGAATAAAGGTTTCAACACTTCCTTGATTATACTAGCTGTAAGATCCGACTGTCGACAGCATTATGTGGCTTAACTAAGTTTTTCTTTTTGTTAAAGGAAGTGTGTAAAAGGAGGTGTTTGAAAAGGATTCATATTACACCAACAGTGTACAAATACCCCTAACTGGTCAGCACAAATGGACTAGCCATGGGATAGAATATAGATCTTAGCGAACCAGATTGCGCAAAAAGCTTTCTGATCTTGCACCATAAACTGTGAAAGTCTTAAGCACTCTGTTGTGTTATCCTTACACGTATTTCTTTTTAACAGGGAGCAAATAATCCAGATTTGTTTTCCGTGGCTTTTTTATTTTGCAAATGTCACAGGCTGCGCCAGTCAACTATTCGTCAAAGACCAACGAATTATTTCAATCACAACCTACGGGGGGCGTGGTCTGCCTTTCTGTAATTTCAGCTGTCCTGCTAGCGTGTCCTTTTATTACAATGATTCCCAGTGGTCGCCAGAGAGACTGGTCTCCAAAACCACGACATCCAACCTCTACAGGAAGATTCCAGGATCTGCATCTATTCTGCTTGCAATCTGTTACTCGACTATCATTTTTTGAAAATATAATGAATTTGGCATTGTCCAAACGTGCTCGTTAATGCAAGTCATTTCTAAAAGAACTCATTTTATTCTCCTGTGCCACATAGACAATTCTGACCTGTATTGAGTTGTAAGGTATGAAACCGCAGTTGTTTCTTCAGACTTACTCTCGTGTCTGATGCGTTGGGCCAAAAAAACCTTCCTGTCTGTTTGGCATCCTATTCTAACCGTTTTTAAGATTGTTAATATAAGAATGTACATTCTAGGTGACAAAAGGTTTCTCTATCTCATTGTCTCTTCGTGTTGTCTAGCTTGTACCTGATCATGCCTGCATCGATAGCATTCTTCAGCTAAGGCATGAGGTTGGCAGATGGTTGATCGATCCATCAAACCCACAACTTTAATTTGACAGACGATGGGAGAACATCGTAAACATGTGAGAGAAGAAAACTGATCTTGCCACTATCCAGGTGCAGACGCATGTCTTACTTCTGTTTGTGGCAATGGAAGACGACTCGTGGCCGTTAATTTATATTTCGTGGTGAACATGCCCAGTAGTAAGGGAACCAATCGTTTTAATTAACCAGAAGGCGGAGAAATTAACGCTTTTGAGGTAGGCACGTAGCAACAGTTATATATGCTTGTAAGGCATAGCACTGCGCCTAATGACTGCAGCTTTCTGTCCAGTTGTTAACTTGGCTTGAAAATTTTATTTTGTAAACTTCTTACCGTGGCTCTGAAAGGTAGTCCTGGTTTAAAGTACTTGAGATGGTCGGATGTAAACTTCAGCATGTACGGTGCCTTGTAGAACTGTGTCTCGCCGTATCCATGGCGCACCTGGCCGTTAAGGGACTCTGTGACGATCGCGTCGATGGTAAGTCTCTCTCCCGCCAGCTTGGACATGAGGGGAAGGTACGTGTAAGGATCATACTCGTTTGCGATCCTGGAGAGCGGAATTGTGACATCAATCTCGCCATCAATCTGGGAATACAAACAGGAATAGAAAATACAATATACATTTATTCGGTATTGTAGGAACGCCTTTCCTCAAAAGGTTAATATTTTTCTCAGTAATACATTTCATATTTTATAATCGCAGTTACTCGAAATCTGACACCAGCATGTCATGGAATAAAGTTGATATTCTGACTTTCTTCTAACTATTCCATTGTAACTTAACCAAGAAACTTATCACAGGGATACCAGCTTTCGGCTTCTTCCTTAGGAAATACGATACCATCTGTTGCATTTGTCAAATTGATGGTTTGTTTTGCAACACAAACAATAATTTAATAGGAGATGTCACAGTTTTGACACATCGACCATTTCTATGAAGCAGACTCAAGATTAAGAGAAACAGTGTTGATGGTGTATTCAGATCGCCGCTCACTGAAACGTTTGTCTCCACCATGACTTTTGCTTGATGGTGCCAAGGGGCTTCAGGATACGATACGTCCGCGCGCACTGTCACGTAGCCCTTCACTGGTTTACCGAATGTATATCTGAAATGGTCATATATTTATATTAAGCATTTTAAAAAGAATTACTATTTCAAAAAAAACCTTATGATATAAATATAGAAAAATATCTTTAAATCACACTGTTTTGCTTTTGTGCCTAGATCGGGAGGAGATTCCGCTTTACTTTGTCCATGGAGTCAGTAGTCACTTTACTATGAAACAGCAATTACTGTGCATTAACTGGCAAAAAATCCATGTAGTTTGTTGCGTGCAAATTCAAAATTTAAAGCCGTTACAAGATCTATGTAAAAATAAAAACTGGTATGCACAATTTCTGTTTTAGCGACACAGTGGCATTGGCCTTGACCCAATTCACCACAAAAGCTGTACATACTTTCCATCCACATCAGTTGTTTTTGCAAATTTTAAATGACTAATTATTAAATCTAGGTTATGATGTATCACTCATGACAATAATTATTAAATAAAAAATGAAACGAATAATATATTTTATCAAAGTTTAGTATCATTTCACAATATTGTTTTACTTTCCACACTAAAGCCTGTCCATCAACTTCCATTCGACACTTTAGATCTTACTAGCAAATTTATTTGAAAACTTATTAAGACATTTAATTTGACATCAAACGTAAACGTTATTTTAAAGATTTACATGCAACATTCTGTGACGTCACTTACTCGGCTTTGATCGTAATTTTGACCTCGTTGTCTGACGTCAGGATGAATGTTGGCATGACGACGGTTACTTCAAACGATGGCAGCACTGTAAATAGACAATTACTAGTAGTTTCGACTGATTTCAACTTTCATCGAAAGACATCATAAACGATTCGAGATTTTTATTTACCATTCTAGTGCTGCTTACATCGTTATAGCACGTTGTGATCACTTGAAATGGTATACCAATAAAATGGGTCAACCAGGCCTGAAACCGTGAAGGCCGGGTGTACCCAAGGAACTTTAACTTCATGATAAAGTAATTTTGTGATTCCTTGGCTGTCGCTGAACTACGATAGTTCCAATCGCCAACGAGCCAGTTACATAGAAAGAATCTTGAGTAAATCGAGTGACTCTACAAATTAATTATTTCTCTTACATAAGAGTCTCATATCGAGAGTTACCTTGTGACGGTCGCATTTTATTACCCTGCTTACGTCACTGCGACGTCACTTATTGATAGAAGGTTCTATGTCACGTGATATTAATTTGTAGAAGATCGTAGAAAGTTTAGGAATGTTTTAATGGGTGACGCAACTTCTAGGTTCTTGAATATTCTTAGCTATTATATATGAGGTTGTTTTCTTTTACGTTATACATGTTATGTTTTAGACCTTCAAGACGTAAAAGACCAACCGTAAATACAGCTATTAAATAATCAATAAAGCTTTATAATAACAGCAATATACATTTGGATTACATCTAGTGTACTGTTAGTGATGATACTATCGCCATCTTTGAACATAATTTTAAAGTTATTGAAAAACTTGTTGCTGGCTTTTACTTTCTTTTGCGATATTACAACCGTACTTTGGTCAAGTAAAATATAATGTGCATACAAAGTAAAACATCAACAAACATTTAATTGGACTCATCGAAGTATAAGGACAATGCATGCAATCTTTTCCATTAAAATCGGATTTCGGTACAAGTAACGGGACTACGGACAAGAACAATCATTTGCAAATACCAGGAACATCAATTTTTATTTAAATACTGTTTATGTGACTGGGTGTGGTATCATGCCAGGTGTTCACGGCATGCTTTACACAGTGAAGGCAGCACTATATCTGCTTCAAGTGGACACCGTCTCCAGATAACTGAAATACTGTTGGTGGGACGATGAACCCAATAAACAAACAAACAAATAAACAAATAAATAATCAATGGTTGGTCTACTTTGTCTAACATTTTACAGCATGTATTTACTAAAACATACTATAGGCATTATAAAACATTAACATGCGTCAGATTTAGCCCAAAAATGACCAGAATCATCCAACTCCTAATGATCGTACCATTGTATTCCTCATATATGGTGTTTGTATAACTTACCGTATTCTCTAATTGTTACTGACTTTCTTCTCGAAATGTGCTGCAAGATGAAAAATGCACTATCAATATCAGAAGTACACAGCATGTCGTTCTCAAAAAATACAAAACCTCAGTCTCGTTTTCGCGTCGATATAAATATTTACAAGGATCTCATTAAAAAGTTAATTCATAAGCTCTGTTTTATAGACATGTTAAAATGAACTTTTAAAACAACCAACCTTAATTTTGTTTACCATTTGATATCAATATGCAAGAAAGTCCCAGTGTAAGTAAATTAGTTTGTTTTCAAAAAGTAGCCTCATTTTCGATATGTCCCCATTATTCATGTTGACCACATTAAGAACGATATGTAAGAATACTCGCCAAATACATTATCATCGTAAACCTTAACTATTCAACTTTTAACATCTGGTAAATTATTTCTACTCTAATTGGATTAATATTTTATCGGACAATTTCAATGGCTTTTGTATGAAAGTCAATAATAAACTATGCATGCTATTGCATTTTTTATGTGTTCAGTGCGTATACATAGCGACAAATGTATATCAATTCATGCTAAGTTATACTGTAATCCACTAGAACGTCTTCCACTGGTAGATGTCGAACCCCCAAGCTCAGTATCTTCAGAAGTTAGAAGTCGTGCAATTCATCAACATGAGCCGTGTATTATTTATGTTAAATTTCACTTCTTAGTGTGCGATGATTTGGATTAAGACGTAGATGTTGTCTAAACATACGACGATTAATTTTATTGTTGTTGTTTTTTGCATTTACTACTTTAAGTACAACGGGTGTTTTTGACCAACGTTGAGAATGACTAGGAGTAATTTCAGCTGATGTCAACTTTTATCGAAAGAGAACATCAACGATTCGAGTTTTCATGAACCATTCTAGTTTTTCATTCTTATCACGTTCTGAATACTTGAAATGATATACCATTAAAATGGGCCAACCAGGCCTGAAACCGTGTAGGCTGGAACCAAAAGAAATTTTACCTCCATGATAGACTAACAACAGGTTACGTACATTGATTTTTAGTAAATCAGCTCACTCCACAAATTGAATGATTGCCCTTAATAAATTCTAGTATGTTTCAAAATAGTCGACACAGATTTGCCGAAAAGAATCGATACATAAGAATATAGAGCTATATTTAGTTCATGTTCTCAATTATTAGTGCACGTAATTTAAACTCGGGTTTCCGATTATATCACGCCAGCCTACGTGGATGTCGAAATCTCCCAGTTCACAATTATACAAACTAGATTCACACTTTACCAGGTCATATAAGACTGTTACTTACATATCCGTCGGGATCACGTGAAACCACGCGGATTTCCCAGTCTCCCAGCACCGGCTCCGTGTCCAAATCCAGTGACCCCTCCACCACACCATATTCCGGCTCTTTCAGGTTTGTCCATGACCGGATCAAATTCCCCTTTGCGTCCTGCAGAATAAGCAATTACATTTTCATTTATTTTTGTTTGTTTTTTTATTTATTTGACTTAACTCGAGACTGCAAAAAGAGATATTAAAATTTCACTATAGAATTGTCATGGGACTATTACCACCAATATTTATAATACTACCACTAGACAACGGCATCACAATTAAATGAAAAAAGTAACACTTAACACTGAGACGAGACCTTATTAACATAAAGTAGATCCTTTTGTTTAAGATTTATGTCCCACTTTCATTTAGTTTAAACAGACCATTTTGTTGTCAACGGATTTATAACTGTGTGACTCTTTCATTTCACAACCAAATTTGAAATACTTGGAACTATTTCTTGTCGTGCCAGGAATAGGTGAACTCTGTTATATGTCGGCTGGGTTTTTCCTTAGCAGTTACAGTGTATTCACTGCTGCTGATGCAGTGAATAAAGGCCGTTAAGAAGACCGAACGATGCAAGCAACACATGGGAACTACATGCATGAATAAAGGAGATATTTGTTGTATGAGTATCGTACTTTGTACCTTGATCGTGATATTCAGTGGCTTTGTGTCGACCAACATATTCGTGAACATTCCAAACGCTCGGAAATGAACTGAAATATAAATTCAAAACAGGGTAAGTTTTAAGTTTATCACATTAAAAATCACATATATGCAATCCTACGTCACGATGTGATATCCTTTAATTAGTTCACGCAGCCTGGCAATATAGAATGTGTGTCTTTTACTTTGGAAGATCGACTTTAATTTTATCTAGGCTCGCCACATCTCACTATAAATGTAGCGCGGAAAAGTTTGCTAGAAATAACCAGAAGAAATAAGAACTGATCTTACTCCGGGATAAACAGACATTTTATTTATTGTATGCTGAAATATTTCTGATTTAATTATTGTTGTACCAGAAGCCTCATTTCCGTTTAGTGGCCCCAAAGTTTACATTGACTTATTGTTACTGAAAATATGCCCGTTAATCCTATATTTTTAAAACTTAAACACAATTAAAACTTAAACACAAAAACAACAGCAAATTACATTACATTATTTTCTGTCGCTGGTACAAAATGGGGGTCCTAAAGGAGTTATTTTCACGGTGTAAGACCACTTTTTATTTCATTGATAAATCCTGGTAATTAAAGAATGTTCATTGTTACCACTATCCCCTGTCAAATTCTCGTTGGACATTTATTTACACAGTATTTTTATATGCGTATCTGGAACATTTCACAAGCATTTTTGAGAAAAATATCTAGAAAATGTACATCACCACGTACATCCCCACTGAGAAAATATACATCACCACGCTCGTACATCCCCACTAAGAAAATGTACATCACCTCGTACATCCCCACTAAGAAAATGTGCATCATCTCGTTCATTCCCATTGAGAAAATGTACATCACCTCGTACATCCCCACTTAGAAAATGTACATCACCTCGTACATCCCCACTTAGAAAATGTACATCACCTCGTACATCCCCACTTAGAAAATGTACATCATCTCGTACATCCCCACTTAGAAAATGTACATCACCTCGTACATCCCCACTAAGAAAATATACATCAGCACGCACATTCCCACTGAGAAAATGTACATCACCTCGTACATCCCCACTTAGAAAATGTACATCACCTCGTACATCCCCACTTAGAAAATGTACATCACCTCGTACATCCCCACTTAGAAAATGTACATCATCTCGTACATCCCCACTTAGAAAATGTACATCACCTCGTACATCCCCACTAAGAAAATATACATCAGCACGCACATTCCCACTGAGAAAATGTACATCACCTCGTACATCCCCACTTAGAAAATGTACATCACCTCGTACATCCCCACTTAGAAAATGTACATCACCTCGTACATCCCCACTTAGAAAATGTACATCATCTCGTACATCCCCACTTAGAAAATGTACATCACCTCGTACATCCCCACTAAGAAAATATACATCAGCACGCACATTCCCACTGAGAAAATGTACATCACCACGCACATTCCCACTGAGAAAATGTACATCACCTCGTACATCCCCACTTAGAAAATGTACATCACCTCGTACATCCCCACTAAGAAAATATACATCAGCACGCACATTCCCACTGAGAAAATGTACATCACCACGCACATTTCCACTGAGAAATTATACATCACCACGCACATTCCCACTAAGAAAATATACATCACCACGCACATTCCCACTGAGAAAATATACATCACCACGCACATTTCCACTGAGAAAATATACATCACCACGCACATTCCCACTGAGAAAATATACATCACCACGCACATTCCCACTGAGAAAATATACATCACCACGCACATTCCCACTGAGAAAATGTACATCACCACGCACATTTCCACTGAGAAAATATACATCACCACGCACATTCCCACTGAGAAAATATACATCATCACGTACATTTCCACTGAGAAAATATACATCACCACGCACATTCCCACTGAGAAAATGTACATCACCACGCACATTTCCACTGAGAAAATATACATCACCACGCACATTCCCACTGAGAAAATATACATCACCACGTACATTTCCACTGAGAAAATATACATCACCACGCACATTCCCACTGAGAAAATATACATCACCACGCACATTTCCACTGAGAAAATATACATCACCACGCACATTCCCACTGAGAAAATATACATCACCACGCACATTCCCACTGAGAAAATATACATCACCACGCACATTCCCACTGAGAAAATATACATCACCACGCACATTTCCACTGAGAAAATATACATCACCACGCACATTTCCACTGAGAAAATGTACATCACCACGCACATTTCCACTGAGAAAATATACATCACCACGCACATTCCAACTGAGAAAATATACATCACCACGTACTTTTCCACTGAGAAAATATACATCACCACGCACATTCCCACTGAGAAAATGTACATCACCACGCACATTCCATGGAGAAAATGTTCAATGCAGATGGTATTGTAAATGGGACTATCAGCCGAGGTTTCGAGCTTATTCATAATACATGGTACACATTTTTTCTTTCCTTTCTTAAAGAACAAATCAAAGCAGGAATTATCGATCCTATGTGGCGTTACGTGTAACACAAGAAAAGCATTAATGCAAAGCATCAAAGAAGACGCAAAAGTATATATTGTACCAGTAAGAGAAATATGGCAAAAATAAAAAGAAACAAATGCACAGAAAGGTTTAATTGTACATAAGCAGAATATGATGAACCTTATTTCTGATTACCGCTTAGATGCAATCGGTAAAAATGCTGGTCACATGACTTTGCAGAGGCAATTAGCAAACGTAATCACAGTAGATGTCAATAACAAAACTAGTCAATTAAAGCTGGTTAAAATCATTTTGATTTTGATCCATTAATACCTAAACAATACATTAGGCATCATATATTGGTAAAATTAACTGTTTTTGTTTTAGATCTTCTATGACACGTTTCAGATATATATTTTCATGTATTGACAGTTTCCATCTGGAAATAAGAGCATGCATACAACAAACAAAAACTTCATTATACTATTATAATTATAAACTATTATAAAATACGTCTTCCTAAGCCTTTTTTGTTGTTGTTTCATAAATGATACCTTTATTTACCGAACTGTTTCAGATTATCATTTTCCGAACTTCGGCAATGTTTTGATTAAAATGTAATGTGTTATATAGAATAAACAAAAATGTCCGAATACGAACATATGGTACTTAACGATGTGATGGTTTAGTGTGAATTTTATATTAAACTATAGACAGACAGAATCACTGGGTAACTTACTGGTTTGTCCGGGTTTATAGAGTGCCCTGTCCGTTTGGATGAACAACTCCAAAGATTCCTTGACAAGAGCCAACTCAAACTTGAGGTTGTGTCTCCGGAAGAAGTAGACACCATTGATGCCGTGTACCAGTACAGTGTAGTAGTTCTGACGGGGCAGGTAGGCAGGTATGTCCAGAACCAGCACGTTCGACTCCCCTGGGAGGAGAATGATGGTAATGAGGGGGAGGGGGTGGTCGTCATGTCGGTGATTTTGGTTTTAGAATGTTGATAATAAAGCGCTTGTGATAGATGGTGATAATGGGTGTAATGTAGACATTGTACTTTTAATGATGATGACTGAGATAAATGAGTGGTGGTTATGTTGTTTATTGCAGGTAGTAAGGGTTGGTGTAAGGGTGGTGAAGTTATGGTGATGATTGTTTATTGGTAACTGTTGATATGACGTTGATGATTGTGTTTGATTGTTTATTGGTAACTGTTGATATGACGTTGATGATTGTGTTTGATTGTTTATTGGTAACTGTTGATATGACGTTGATGATTGTGTTTGATTGTTTATTGGTAACTGTTGATATGACGTTGATGATTGTGTTTGATTGTTTATTGGTAACTGTTGATATGACGTTGATGATTGTGTTTGATTGTTTATTGGTAACTGTTGATATGACGTTGATGATTGTGTTTGATTGTTTATTGGTAACTGTTGATATGACGTTGATGATTGTGTTTGATTGTTTATTGGTAACTGTTGATATGACGTTGATGATTGTGTTTGTGGTGATTATTGAAGGGGTGATGGCGCTGTGTTTATGCTACTTATTGTATTAATGACAGTGATGAGTATTGTAGATGTTATTTGGGGCTTGTGTGGCTATGATGGTAGTGGCTAAGATGCTGAATGTAGCTATAACGATGACGATAGAGGTGGTGATGGTTGTTGTGGGAGGTAATGTGGCTATGATGATGTAGGTTATGCTGTTAAGTGTAGGTATATCGATGTTGATTAAAGTTTTGGTGGCTGGAGGTTGTCGTGGGGATAGTGTCGCTATTATATTGGTTATGATATTGGTTTATGCCCGTGATAATAGTTGTGTGAAATACTGTTTTCGGGTCGGTGTGGTTATGGTTGTGATGGCTATGTTGTTACATCTTGTGTTCGGGTTGGTGTGGCTATGGTTGTGATGTTGATTAAAGTTTTGGTGGCTGGAGGTTGTCGTAGGGATAGTGTCGCTATTATATTGGTTATGATATTGGTTTTATTTATGCCCGTGATAATAGTTGTGTAAAATACTGTTTTCGGGTCGGTGTGGCTATGGTTGTGATGGCTATGTTGTTACATCTTGTGTTCGGGTTGGTGTGGCTATGGTTGTGATGGCTATGTTGTTACATCTTGTGTTCGGGTCGGTGTGGTTATGGTTGTGATGGCAATGTTGTTAAATCTTGTGTTCGGGTCGGTGTGGTTATGGTTGTGATTGCTATGTTGTTAAATTTTGTGTTCGAGTTAATGTGGCTATGGTTGTGATGGCTATGTTGTTAAATCTTGTGTTCGGGTCGGTGTGGTTATGGTTGTGATGGCTATGTTGTTATATTTTGTGTTCGGGTTGGTGTGGCTATGGTTGTGATGGCTATGTTGTTACATCTTGTGTTCGGGTCGGTGTGGTTATGGTTGTGATTGCTATGTTGTTAAATTTTGTGTTCGAGTTAATGTGGCTATGGTTGTGATGGCTATGTTGTTAAATCTTGTGTTCGGGTCGGTGTGGTTATGGTTGTGATGGCTATGTTGTTATATTTTGTGTTCGGGTTGGTTTGGCTATGGTTGTGATGGCTATGTTGTTAAATCTTGAGTATGGGTTTGGACTGGCTATGGTTGTGATGTCTGTGTTGTTAAATCTTGAGTTCGGGTTGGTTTGGCTATGGTTGTGATGGCTATGTGCTTAATTCTTGAGTTCGGGTTGGCGTGGCTATGGTTGTGATGGCTATGTTGTTAAATCTTGTGTTCGGGTTGGCGTGGCTATGGTTGTGATGGCTATGTTGTTAAATCTTGAGTTCGGGTCGGCGTGGTTATGGTTGTGATGGCTGTGTTGTTAAATCTTGTGTTTGGGTTGGTGTGGTTATGGTTGTGATGGCTGTGTTGTTAAATCTTGTGTTCGGGTTGGTGTGGCTATGGTTGTGATGGCTATGTTGTTAAATCTTGTGTTCGGGTTGGTGTGGCTATGGTTGTAATGGCTATGTTGTTAAATCTTGAGTTCGGGTCGGCGTGGTTATGGTTGTGATGGCTGTGTTGTTAAATCTTGTGTTTGGGTTGGTGTGGTTATGGTTGTGATGGCTGTGTTGTTAAATCTTGTGTTCGGGTTGGTGTGGCTATGGTTGTGATGGCTATGTTGTTAAATCTTGTGTTCGGGTTGGTGTGGCTATGGTTGTGATGGCTATGATGTTAAATCTTGTGTTCGGGATGGTGTGGCTATGGTTGTGATGGCTATGTTGTTAAATCTTGTGTTCGGGTTGGTGTGGCTATGGTTGTGATGTCTATGTTGTTAAATCTTGTGTTCGGGTTGGTGTGGCTATGGTTGTAATGGCTATGTTGTTAAATCTTGAGTTCGGGTCGGCGTGGTTATGGTTGTGATGGCTGTGTTGTTAAATCTTGTGTTCGGGTTGGTGTGGCTATGGTTGTAATGGCACTGTTGTTAAATCTTGTGTTCGGGTTGGTGTGGTTATGGTTGTGATGGCTGTGTTGTTAAATCTTGTGTTCGGGTTGGTGTGGCTATGGTTGTGATGGCACTGTTGTTAAATCTTGTGTTCGGGTTGGTGTGGTTATGGTTGTGATGGCTGTGTTGTTAAATTTTGTGTTTGGGTTGGTGTGGTTATGGTTGTGATGGCTGTGTTGTTAAATCTTGAGTTCGGGTTGGTGTGGTTATGGTTGTGATGGCTGTGTTGTTAAATCTTGTGTTTGGGTTGGTGTGGTTATGGTTGTGATGGCTGTGTTGTTAAATCTTGTGTTTGGGTTGGTGTGGCTATGGTTGTAATGGCTATGTTGTTAAATCTTGAGTTCGGGTCGGCGTGGTTATGGTTGTGATGGCTGTGTTGTTAAATCTTGAGTTCGGGTTGGTGTGGCTATGGTTGTGATGGCTGTGTTGTTAAATCTTGTGTTTGGGTTGGTGTGGTTATGGTTGTGATGGCTGTGTTGTTAAATCTTGTGTTCGGGTTGGTGTGGTTATGGTTGTGATGGCTGTGTTGTTAAATCTTGTGTTCGGGTTGGTGTGGCTATGGTTGTGATGGCTATGTTGTTAAATCTTGTGTTCGGGTTGGTGTGGTTATGGTTGTGATGTCTGTTGTTGTGGAATATTGTTTTCGGGTTGGCATGGCGTCGGTTGTGATGGCTGTGTTGTTAAATCTTGAGTTCTGGTTGGTGTGGCTATGGTTGTGATGGCTATGTTGTTAAATCTTGAGTTCGGGTTGGTGTGGCTATGGTTGTGATGGCTATGTTGTTAAATCTTGTGTTTGGGTTGGTGTGGTTATGGTTGTGATGGCTATGTTGTTAAATCCTGTGTTTGAGTTGGTGTGGTTATGGTTGTGATGGCTGTGTTGTTAAATCTTGTGTTTGGGTTGGTGTGGTTATGGTTGTGATGGCTGTGTTGTAAAATCTTGAGTTCGGGTTGGTGTGGTTATGGTTGTGATGGCTGTGTTGTTAAATCTTGTTTTCGGGTTGGTGTGGCTATGGTTGTGATGGCTATGTTGTTAAATCTTGTGTTCGGTTGGTGTGACTATGGTTGCGATGGCTATGTTGTTGAATCTTGAGTTCGGGTTTGTGTGGCTATGGTTGTGATGACTATGTTGTTAAATCTTGTGTTCGGGTTGGTGTGGTTATGGTTGTGATGTCTGTTGTTGTTGAATATTGTTTTCGGGTTGGCGTGGCTATAGTGGTGATGGCCTTGTTGTTAAATCTTGTGTTCGGGTTAGTGTGGTTATGGTTGTGATGTCTGTTGTTGTTGAATATTGTTTTCGGGTTGGCGTGGCTATGGTGGTGATGGCCTTGTTGTTAAATCTTGTGTTCGGGTTGGTGTGACTATGGTTGTGATGTCTATGGTTGTTGAATATTGTTTTCGGGTTGGCGTTGCTATGGTTGTGATGGCTATGTGGTTAAATCTTTAGTTCGGGTTGGTGTGGCTATGGTTGTGATGGCTATGTTGTTAAATCTGGAGTTCGGGTTGGTGTGGCTATGGTTGTGATAGTTATGTTGTTAAATCTTGTGTTCGGGTTGGTGTGGCTATGGTTGTGATGGCTATGTTGTTGAATATTGTTTTCGGGTTGGCGTTGCTATGATTGTGATGTCTGTGTTGTTAAATCTTGACTTCGGGTTGGTGTGACTATGGTTGTGATAGTTATGTTGTTAAATCTTGAGTTCGGGTTGGTGTGACTATGGTTGTGATGTCTGTGTTGTTAAATCTTGAGTTCGGGTTGGTGTGGCTATGGTTGTGATAGTTATGTTGTTAAATCTTGTGTTTGAGTTGGTGTGGCTATGGTTGTGATGTCTGTGTTGTTAAATCTTGTGTTCGGGTTGGTGTGGTTATGGTTGTGACAGTTATGTTGTTTAATCTTGAGTTCGGGTTGGTGTGGCTATGGTTGTGATGGCCTTGTTGTTAAATCTAGTGTTCGGGTTGGTGTGGCTATGGTTGTGATAGTTATGTTGTTAAATCTTGAGTTCGGGTTGGTCTGGCTATGGTTGTGATGTCTGTGTTGTTAAATCTTGTGTTCGGTTTGGCGTTGCTATCGTTGTGATGGCTATGTGGTTAAATCTTGAGTTCGGGTTGGTGTGGCTATGGTTGTGATGGCTATGTGGTAAAATCTTGTGTTCGGGTTGGCGTTGCTATGGTTGTGGTCGCTATGTGGTTAAATCTTGAGTTCGGGTTGGTGTGGCTATGGTTGTGATGGTTATGTTGTTAAATTGTGTGTTCGGGTTGGTGTGGCTATATGGTTGTGATGGCTATGTTGTTAAATTTTGTGTTCTGGTTGGTGTGGTCATGGTTGTGATGACTATGTTGTTAAATCTTGTGTTCGGGTTTGTGTGGCTATGGTTGTGATGTCTATGGTTGTTGAATATTGTTTTCGGGTTGGCGTTGCTATGGTTGTGATGTCTGTGTTGTTAAATCTTGTGTTCGGGTTGGTGTGGCTATGGTTGTGATGGCTATGTTGTTAATTCTTGTGTTCGGGTTGGTGTGGCTATATGGTTTTGATGGCTATGTTGTTAAATCTTGTGTTCGGGTTGGTGTGGCTATGGTTGTGATGGCTATGTTGTTAATTCTTGTGTTCGTGTTGGTGTGGGTATGGTTGTGATGGCTATGTTGTTAAATCTTGAGTTCGGGTTAGTGTGGTTATGGTTGTGATGTCTATGGTTGTTGAATATTGTTTTCGGGTTTTGTTTGGTTATGGTTGTGATGACTCTGTTGTTAAATCTTGTGTTCGGGTTGGTGTGGTTATGGTTATGATGGCTATAGTTGTCGTATGGTGTGGTGGGGCTATGGTGTTTTCCGTGATATTGTTGTTGATTGTGGGTATAGCGAGGATGATCATGGAAAGCAGTGCTGTAAACGTGATGTTGCTGCTAAGTTGGGGTGGTGGTGGAGGCTATGAAGTTGGGTATAAATATGGTGATGGTTATTGGTGTAGTACTGTTACTGTTGGGGTAGTGGTGGTTATATTTGAATATGAGAGTGGTAATTGTGTTGGTAAAAGGTAGGGCTATAAAGGTGGTGGTTATGTTTTTGAGCGTATTTAGGGCGATGATGATTGAGGGAGTGGTGTTTGTTGTAGTTAAGGTAGAGCTATTATGTGGGTGGTTAAGTTATTGCGTGTAGTTATGGTTATTATGGCTAAAGGTTGAGCTATAATGGGGGTGGTTATGTTATTGAGTGTATTAAGGGCCATTATTGTTAAAGGCAGAGCTATAATGTGGGTGGTTACGTTATTGGGTGTAGTTATGGCGATTATTGTTAAAGGTAGAGCTATAATGTGGGTGGTTACGTTATTGAGTGTAGTTATGGCGATTATGGTTAAATGTAGAGCTATGATAGGATTGGTTACGTTATTGAGTGTAGTTATGGCCATTATGGTTAAAAGTAGAGCTATAATGGGGGCTGGTTACGTTATTGGGTGTAGTTATGGCGATTATGGTTAAAGGTAGAGCTATAATGGGGGTGGTTACGTAATGAAGTGCAGTTATGGCGATTATGGTTAAAAGTAGAGCTATAATGGGGGGGCTGGTTACGTTATTGGGTGTATTTTTGGCGATTATTGTTAAAGGTAGAGCTATAATGGGGGTGGTTATGTAACTGAGTATAGTTATGGCGATTATGGTTAAAGGTAGAGCTATAATGGGGGCTGGTTACGTTATTGAGTGTAGTTATGGCGATTATGGTTAAAGGTAGAGCTATAATGGGGGCTGGTTACGTTATTGGGTGTACTTATGGCGATTATGGTTAAATGTAGAACTATAATGTGGTGGTTACGTTATTGAGTGTAGTTATGGCGATTATGGTTAAAGGTAGAGCTATAATGGGGGCTGGTTACGTTATTGGGTGTACTTATGGCGATTATGGTTAAATGTAGAGCTATAATGTGGTGGTTACGTTATTGAGTGTAGTTATGGCGATTATGGTTAAAAGTAGAGGTATAATGGGGGCTGGTTACGTTATTGGGTGTACTTATGGCGATTATGGTAAAAGGTAGTGCTATAATGTGGTAGTTACGTTATTGAGTGAAGTTATGGCGATTATGGTTAAAGGTAGATCTATAATGGGGGGTGGTTACGTTATTGAGTGTAGTTATGGATATTATGGTTAAAAGTAGAGCTATAATGGGGGTAGTTACGTTATAGAGTGTAGTTATGACGATTATGATTAAAGGTAGAGCTATAATGGGGGTGGTTACGTTATTGAGCGTAGTTATGGATATTATGGTTAAAAGTAGAGCTTCAATATGGGTGGTTAGGTTATAGAGTGTAGTTATGATGATTATGATTAATGGTAGAGTTATAATGGGGGTGGTTACGTTATTGAGTGTAGTTATAACGATTGTGATTAAACGTAGAGCTATAATGTGGGTGGTTACGTTATTGAGTGTAGTTATGGCGATTATGGTTAAAGGTAGAGTTATAATATGGGTGGTTACGTTATTGAGTGTAGTTATAGCGATTATGGTTAAAGGTAGAGCTATAATGGGGTGGTTACGTTATTGTGCGTTTTTATGGCGATTATGATTAGGGGGGGGGGGGTGTTTGTTTAGGTGAAAAGAAGGGTTATGATGGTGGTGGCTATGATATTGTGTGTAGTTATGGCAATGATGCTTGTACATGCGAGGTTTGTTGTGGTGAAAGGTAGAGTTATGATGATGGCGATTATTTTATTGATTCTTCTTACATTGATGATTATGATAGTGGTGCATGTTGTAGATAGTGGCGCGGTGTGCAGACGGTTGTGATGGTGGTTCTGGTACTATAGTGTTTGTGGTGGTGATTGTAGTTGTGATGCCATGATGGTTGTGGTGGTGATGGTAGGTAGCCAGTATAAATAATGCAGGTAGGGTTGAGTATGGTAATGAAGGTGATCCAGTAAAGGTGAAGGTGTTGATGCTGAAGGGGAGATTATGTTGGTCACAGTCATGATGACTGACATGTTTTTTGCAGTAGAGATGGTGGTGATGAATAGAAGTATTAGGGAAATAATGCGACATGGCTATATCAAGGAATTTTCTTATGATACGACATGCACACACATATGAAAGATAAGAACTTTTGAGAAATGCTCTGTTGGGACACAAGAAGCATGGTCTTTCCCAAACTGATAATAAAGGACACTG
Source organism: Sinonovacula constricta (assembly GCA_007844125.1). Lineage (NCBI taxonomy): Eukaryota > Metazoa > Mollusca > Bivalvia > Cardiida > Solecurtidae > Sinonovacula > Sinonovacula constricta. The sequence goes on from CM017558.1 coordinate 81,744,593, forward strand.
GGTTTGGTATTGTTGATAACCTTAAGTCATGCCATGCAGACGAACTATCGTTTGTCTTGTGGATTTGAGTTGTTTTACGTTTAACTTTTTACTCCTTATGTTAAATTCACATTAAATTCGTCTGAGCTCACATGCATTCTTACATGTAAATTGATCTGATTGGGGTTTACATACACGCTATGATGAGTAAAGGGGCTTTACGTCGTTTGCTCTCACCGCTCTGTTCTTTGCCTCCATGGCTTGCGTTATGAAATTACTAATCAAGACTTCGCGACGATGGCTGCTCCAAATCCCTACCTTAACCCCGATGGCGAAATTACCCTAGGAATTCCGAATGATGTAAATACATTTAAATATTCAAAGCTTTTACCTTTTGTAAATGTATGTTGAACTGAGAGAATAGGAGTACGTGCGTTCTTTAGTAGATCCACCTGTACATCAACGTCAACGTCAACGAAGAAGCTACACGACACCGGAAGTGGCTGACCCGGAACAATCTTTTCAGGTATCACGATGGAATAGGAACTGAAAATAATTGATTTATGACTCTCCCCAGTGTGATTTCCCTGCATGGTGATGTGAAAAAAATGAGTAGGGAGCTGCAATATTTATTCAGTAGTGGCTGTATCTAGAATCTAGCAGAATTGTATTTTTCGTCGACATGGAAATTATATAATGGTCATGTAGGATATATTTAAGTCGAGATGTAATTTCGAGGAAGTATACGCTGAATTGTAGGCTGAAAGTACTTTTAAATGCTTTGATATTAGGCCCAAGTAGGTATTTAAACGGTGTGTATATGAATCCCATGCTTATGTTATTCTTGCATCAATGTTATAGAAAAACATTAACCGATACTCACTGTGCATTGACTATCCCAGTCAGAGCCAGCAGTGGTAACCATGAAAGTATCATGGCTGAAACGTTCCCTCTACTCTGTAATAGTCATCACAAGGTTATAAGACCAATGTTGTAGCTTTAATAATAACTAAGATTATATATTTATTTGCCAAACGTCCCATTCGCCTACAACGCAGTAAGCATAAATATATATTGTATTCCCAACTTTTAATTAAAATAATGCAACCTTAGTCAAATGGTTATCAAAGTATTGACCAAAATGATCATATAGATTGCTCATACTAGTGACGTTAGGAAGCCGCAACTTATGAGCTAAATAGTTGTATGATTTCGATGTGGACTCATTTTGGTATACTGCTATATGTTTCGTATACATACCTTTGGATATCTCGACAAATCGAGGCTCATTTCGATGACTTTTTGTCATTTTTTAACACATAAGTGTAGCGGTTGGCATTTGGGTGGCGCTTAATTTGCATTATGGGTCATTTTTCTACGAACATCTAGATGAACTAGAAATTAACTGTATAAACAGACACAGCTAATTTGTTGTATATCTAAGGTGAATTATGATCCTTTCGAAGCAATCTTAGGACATTCAGATGCTGAAACTGGGCAATGAATACTAGTGGATATGTGTACTTGTATTTTCAGTAGTATGATTTGTTTGTATATGCTATAGGCGAGGAGGTGGCTATTTGTTTATCGATTTATGTCTTACATAGTATTTATATAGTTTGACAGCATTGGCGTAAACTATGTTGTCGAAGATAATTAGTCTGTGGTCGATTTTTCATGCTTTTAACGGTCTTGAATTGAGAGTATTTCGGTCGCACCAACATTACGAAAATAGTTGTTTAGTGCCAAAATTTGCTGATCTTCTTTGGAAGGCTTGTCCCATAGTGGTGTGACTAAATGGGAGAGCATTATTCATCTTGGGGTCCGATTGGTGTATTGTTCGTCATACATTTAACTCGAGACGAATGCTATTTCTTTTTTAGAAAACCTAGATTTCGGTTGGTCCTTTTGGCATTTTTGTCAGTATAATGTTTTGCACTTAGGTATTAAGTTATAGCAATTTCACTTTCATAGATTGAAAACCATATACAACACTTTCAGTAGACGAAGATCTTATTGAAGAGCCTGTGATTGAGCAGCTTAATTAGAGACCGGTAGAAAGTAAAATTGCCCAACATTTAATGTTGTATGGATGTTGCTTATGTACATAAAGAATAAAAGGTTTAGGAATACAGCCTTGTTACACCCCAGAACAAACTGGAACATTGTAGGACGTGAACCATTTTGTCTGTGTGTTCGTATGTCTATTTCGATAATTTCATCCATTATAGTGTATGGATTTGGATACAATAAAGGGAAAGCTTGCGTTTTCGTTGTTTACTTTGTCAAATGCTTTAGAGAAATCAACCAATATTAAGTCAGTTTGTTGTTTGCCATATGTTAATAGAACAGGTTGCAGCAAGCATGAGAGGTTGAGTGAACATGTAAAGATTGCTGCTGGTGAGTGAAATGATTGATTTTATATGTTCTAGTGTCTTGCAGAGGATGCATGGTTTGTAGTTTTTCGGGTTAGACGTTTGTCAATAAGAAGGCACACTTGTAAAACATAGAATCATAACCATGTCAAACTTGTATACTTCGACCTTGAGGGTCAAGTTATTTGACTTTGATCAAATGATCAAAGTTTTGACGATTAGTCTATAAGGAATCTAGCATAAAATGATGCGCTCACCTGTTTGCTTTCTGACGTCGTCCAACCGATTTTTCTGTTGTGTTTGGTTTTGGGTTGTATGCCAATGTATTAAATTTAGTGTTGTTTCCTTTTTACATTTACTTTGGAAATGTGCATACAATGTAAGTCTTAACATTTTTAACGGTTTAAAGGAACATTATTGTAAGTAAACTCGAAGAGCTACTTATTTGCATGTTTATACCCCAACTTGTAGGCGTGTCGTAAATACTACACAATTGCTTGCATGTTTATACCCCAACTTGTAGGCGTGCCGTAAATACTACACAATTGCTTGCATGTTTATACCCCAACTTGTAGGCGTGCCGTAAATACTACACAATTGCTTGCATGTTTATACCCCAACTTGTAGGCGTGCCGTAAATACTACACAATTGCTTGCATGTTTATACCCCAACTTGTAGGCGTGCCGTAAATACTACACAATTGCTTGCATGTTTATACCCCAACTTGTAGGCGTGCCGTAAATACTACACAATTGCTTGCATGTTTATACCCCAACTTGTAGGCGTGTCGTAAATACTACACAATTGCTTGCATGTTTATACCCCAACTTGTAGGCGTGCCGTAAATACTACACAATTGCTTGCATGTTTATACCCCAACTTGTAGGCGTGCCGTAAATACTACACAATTGCTTGCATGTTTATACCCCAACTTGTAGGCGTGCCGTAAATACTACACAATTGCTTGCATGTTTATACCCCAACTTGTAGGCGTGTCGTAAATACTACACAATTGCTTGCATGTTTATACCCCAACTTGTAGGCGTGCCGTAAATACTACACAATTGCTTGCATGTTTATACCCCAACTTGTAGGCGTGCCGTAAATACTACACAGAACATGAAATTGATACCGCGCAAGGATGGTTGTTGATTGTAATTAATTTACATAGGCTGGTAAAATGCAGTCTTTATTTTATTTATTTTTTTATTATTATCTTTTTTTTTTCTTTTTTTTTTCTTTTTTTGATTTGTTTTGTTGTTGTTTTTTGTGTGTTTCGTTTTTTCTTTTTATTTTGTTGTTGTTATTTGCTGTTTTAAGTTTGTTTGTTTTTGTTGTTGATACTGTTGTGGTTGTATTTGTTGTTGTTGTTTTGTTTTGTTTTGTTTGTTTTATTCTAAAAATCGATATAAGTATTACAAGTCTACCAATGAGTCGCCAAAAGAATGTAACTAATTTTAAGGAATGAATCGAAAATTGTGGACGTTCATTGGTTGATGAACAATATTTGGCTGTCTGGGGTATTTCGTGGAGACCTATAATGCATGGTAAAATACATGATACATACAGGATATTTCAACTTCTGGTCAACAAAAAGGTGTTTTCAGTCGCTGCGCCACTCGAAAATATTTTGGTGACCACTTTGTGAAAAAAAAACATCCGAAAAATACTTATTTCATGCCATAAACTAAATCTTGATAAATTAAAAAAAACTCCATTTTTTAAAATCCCTATTTAGTACCGCAATCATCTCAAAATTTGAATGAATCCTTTTACCCAAGAAACAGTTCCTATCCAGTAAGAGTATTATTTCAATTCGTTTAAACACACACGCACGCGCGCGCGCACACACACACACACACATGCACACACGTACACACGCGCGCGCACACAAATACACACACGCATTTTAAACAATATTTTAATGTGACATCTAAAATATTAGAAATGTTGAGAAAATTAGGTCATATGATATATAATAAGCTGCGTGTAGAAGTACAAAATTAAATAATGTTTGTTTTCATTTCAAAAAAGAAAATATTTTACTAAACTAATTGCTGTGCATGTAATATTATCTTGGGAAATTGTCAAGGTTTATTCACAGACATGAATAATGGATTGACATGAGACTTATGAATAGTACTCAGCACGTAAATGCTATTTATATTTCTTTGATAAATCCTGATGTTTATGTTAGGCGTAAAACAATGGTATTCGTTTTGAATGAGTGTATTAACACGCTAATAGATTACCAATTCCTACTTTATATATACTTTTTACGTAGTTGGCGATATATGTGTTCTTTAATTAAGAATATAAATTAAGAGTAAATGCTTAGGTTAAGAAAATAACTTTCTTTCCGAAAATTAAAAAGACTTGTTTGGGTGCAACTTTAACATAATTTCATGAGTTTTCGAATAAATTGATTACTTTAACTTAAATAAACACAACTTTTATATATATCAAAAAATAAACTTACTGACTCCTGATAAGTTGAGAGATATGTTTGCGGTTGTTTGGTGTGTTTGCGCGCTTGTGAGTTGGAACTAAACGAGAAGTCAGTTTTTATATGCAGACATAGAGATAACAACTAGGATGTAACCGCAGAGGTTCCCTAGTTCTTCTATCTGCATGTATTAAGCAGCCTACAAACTATCAATAATATATTTCAATAATATTGTCAACAAAAAGTGTCAGTTATTTTGAATGCGTATGTGCTATATGGAGCTAAGATTTCTTCTATTTTAAAAAAATCAACACGTGAGCGATTTGATCCTTATCTTATGTTTTTATTATATTGGGCAGTTAGTTACTCCATTTAGTAAATAAGCGCAATATTAATTTTCAAACATGGCTTTATAGTGAACACATATTTATACAATGGGCAGAACATATCATTGTTTGTTTCAAATTTGAACATTACATAAAACATTATTTTTGAAATCAATTATAACACAATACAGAACAGAACTTTATTAAGACTTAAGCATTACTCCTCATCGTCTATGGGCAACTAAATACAACCAATGTGATGAATCAAATATACATGTGCAATAATAATTAGAGGTAAACAAATAAACAGTGAGGGTGGACGCAGATAAACAGTATAGGTTTTCCCATTTTTAGAACATATGGACTGATAAGGTAACCTTGTTAAGTTGCCTACTTGTAATGACTAAGTGATATGACACGTGATATTGACTGAAACACGAATCTGACAACATGTTTATACATACATCTACCTCTCGTGTTCAATGTCCTTTCGTAATTTATATTTTATACATCAAAAATTATATCAAGTGATACGGGAATTTGCACAATAACAGTTCTTGGTGTTATTAAGATTATAGCAATAATCATTTTATTGTGCGTTTTATTATTTTGTTATGGAAAATGCGTCATAAATGTATTTTAAAGATGTGCCGTCAATTAAGAACAAGATTTTTATGCATTTTTCTATGACTATAAGTTCGGAGACATTAAAAGTTTAATACCGTTTTTGTAATTTTTTATCCAATTCTATATTTATGTAGATCTATTACATGTTGAGAAAACATTAACTTCGAAAATTATCACAGTATTTTGGTATGGATCAAGCATAGTATAAAGCAGCAAATGTATGTAAAAGAGCATTGGATATGTACTTAAATTTTCATAAAATATTCAGTTAACATATCTTTACTCTCATTTGAGTTGCGTAAAACAGAAAGGTCAGTGCAAGATTCTATGACCAGGTAATATAACACAGCATATTGACAATATCTCGGTAAACATGTTAAATATGCCTAACAATGAAAGAGTATGATGTTTTCTTGTTAACAGATTGGATTCCTGCCACACAAATACCTGTGTGAATTAACTCCACTACATTGGATACAACAAATTGCTGTTTAATTCAAGGAATGCGTCAGTCTGTTTCATTGGTGTTTCGTTACTAATCTTATGGCTACTTTCTTTTGCTACAATCTGATGATAATAAAGGTGATATCCGATAGTCTGGATCAAACTTTTCTTTCTCAAACAGCCAAGAAAATTACTGTTACGTGAACAGTTCTCGCTAAATACTGTTTATTGATGTCCTACACGGATGTGAAAAGTGAAGCATAACGCCACAATCGTCATAACAAACGTGTATTTCCTACCTGAGACACGCTTCACAGTTAGCTATATTTAAACCAAGAAAATCACGTGACCACTTTAGTGAGATCCAGTTATATATCCTCCCCTCTGTCGTCGATGTCTGTTTTAGCAGAAATCTCAATCGTACTTATTTATAGATTTGAAAAGGTCGAACATTTTAACGTTTTTAACGAATTGTCTCAAAATTTAGATAATGTTTAAAATCTTCTTTGCTTAGATTAAAGGATGGTTATTTGCAGAAATTATGCATAATTATCCGAAACATGGGTCAGATATTGTTACACGTATTTAATAAAGGTAAACTATGGGATACCACCTGTAATAGTTTATAGTCACGTGACTCGCGTGTTTTTGTTCTTCCAGGCACGTGTCTAAATGGTTTCCACTGAATATACAAATGTTCAGTCCATACTTTTATCTGTTTACGTGTTTTTGTTTTTTTTTTAAGATAGGTTGTAGCACTGGGTCCCTTTTATCTCTGACATTCTTAGTCAAAATTAGTTTTTGCACAATATCATTGCACTTGTTAGCACTTTGTCTTTTTTGCAATGTTACTGAGACAATATAAAAATCATTTATTCGAAGCGCATCAGAGGCGACGAAAATCATGAACATTTCATTACTTCTTCTCAATTAAATATTGATTTTACAATATACAGTGTAAATCGTTTTAATGTATGTACCTCAGTATTAAAGAGGTCATTAAAGTGTTAAGATTCCTGAAAATGTCACCCCTCCACCCCCCCCCCCCCCCCCCCCCCAAAAAAAAAAAAAAAAAAAGAAAAAAAAAGACATTGCCTTGATGATATTTATAACTGTAAGTACCTCCACTAAAAACACTCACTGAAATAACTGAACGGCCATTTTGCCGTAGCTGTTGACGTCAAAACATGGATTAGGGATAAAAATGACATCATGTAAACTGAATAAGTTTGGCATTTACTCTATCAATAGTATACTAAGTAAGAATGGCGAGGATACGAACCAAGTAATAGCAGAAAATAATTCGGTTATGGTCAAGATGATTTTATTTCAATACTTCCACTCATATTAAATATATAAATGTAGTGATATACAATCTTTAATAATGTTCCAAAATCAAGGTTTAAGCCTGTGTGTTTCAGATGAATAATCGGGGACATTGAACTATAGAATGGTAAAACATTGAACTATAGAATGGTAAAACATTTAACTATAGAATGGTAAAAACGGCGAAATTGGGAAATCGTTTAACCATTTACAATGCTAAAATCCAACTCGCTCAATTAAATCTAGCTCTTATATTCTGAATTACAAATAAAACGAGAAAACACTATGTTTTATTTTTAATCCGAACCAAGAATGTTATAACTCGTTTAAATGGGTACATATACACTAAGTAGATTTTAAGGAGTAGACATGTGATAATCCCCTTAACATAAGGTATTAAATACTCTTAAGTTCGCATTATTCAACTAAGTCGAAGACTAGAATTACAAAATACCAAAAATCCCATGGTAATGATGACATAAAATGATTACTTTGTTGCAAATATCGCCGCTTTAACTGTTCGAGAATCAAGCGCCGCATATTATCTTTAACATTAGTTTAATTAACGGTAGAATATGTTAAAGATACATCAAACCTTATCATATTAATATATTTTGCAATCATAATCGTCATTAAAAGGAAAATGCTTAATGGCATTGTTTATAGTTACAACCTTTATCTCTCAAATAACGAGTCAGCAGTGACGTAGGTCCGTTACAACTACAGAATAGAGGAGAAATGTCGCGACTGTATCCTTAATAATCCCTTTTGCCGTATTTATACACGCGAATCGTGGCTGTCCCATCACCGATCCAGAGATTCCCACTCTTGTCTAGAGCCATCGCGTTTGGCTTACACAACCCATCTTTTTTGGACAGGATGAAACCCTGGAACTCTCCTTCACTGTTGACTAAGTGAACCCGATGATTGCCCCAGTCTGCTACAAGCAGATTACGCAGCCGGTCACAGCACACACCCAACGGATTGAATGGCTGATCAAGTTTTACGTCTGGCGGACCCTTGTAAATGAACCGTATGGCACCCTTCTGATCAATTACAGTCACCCGCAGCTTGCCCTCTTCTCTGTCAGTAACACATAGATCTCGATTCGGCGACTCGGTGACGCGATATGGCGCACCGAACAATATAGTCTCGCCATACTCGTCTATTTGGTCAAGAATCATCCCGTATTCAGACATTTTAAGTATGCAACGATCGGAATGCTCTGATCGCCTGGTTGTGTAACTATCTACCGCACACACAAACAGTTCCTTCCGCTTTGTCATCACCATTCCACCTGGATATAGATGCGGCATTGCAAAGTCGCCCACGACGAAGTCTTTGCTGATTTTCCTGATATATTTGTCTTCATAGCTTGATACAAGTGCTTCTCCAGATGGAGTTGTGCATATATGGTCCACTTGAATATCAAGTGTTACTGTTTTCTTTTTGTGTCCATCAATCGTTACAAGATGTACCTCCTTGGTTCCCCAGCCACAGCTTACCCAAGCTTCTGTCTCCGACACAGGAGCAATTGCTTGCACTGTCTCGTGGCTATTTCTGATTCTAAACGCACCAACTGGGGTCATCTCATAGTCCTTCGCCACCCTGATTCCCCATGGAATTGGAAGAGTTGGTAGCGATATATCGCCTTTTGTGCATTGACCGAACATTACTGGTAGTGACTGAGCTTTCAAGCCACCCGGTACAAATCCAACTGTTTCAATTTTGTCTTTGGATAATTTTGGCAACTCGTCTTCGGCTTGCATGAACTTCTTCTGAATACGCTTGAAGGAATCAATAACATTCAGATCGGTACCTACTTTAAGTATTCTCTCAGCAGATGATGCGACATTGGACATTGACTTGTAAGAATTAATGACTTCCTTCACTTCTTTATCCAAAACCTCGGATTCAGCTTTGTGTCTTTCCTTGACCTCATTTATTAGATTTTGGCTTATCTTTTCAATTTCTCTTTGTAGAAAACGAGAGCGGCTTTGAATGTCCTTCACTGCATTATCTAAGTCTTTGTCTAATTCCTTTTGACTGCTACGTACTTTTTTCGCAAAGTCCTCAAAGTCCGGAAGAAATTCTTTAATTGCCCCGAGAAAATGGGTCAGAGATCCTCGCAAGTGTTTAGCGACATCTGCGAGATTTTCAGTTGAATGAGATTTGTGTTTGTTGTCTTTACATTCTAGACAAATTGCGATTTTGCACTTTGTACAATAGATACTCACTTCGTTTTCAACATGATTTGAACAAGCGTTGCGTTGTGTTATTTTGGTCACGATGGAGGACGGCTTGTCTCGTTGATTTGTCTTTTGTTCAATAACCTCGAGAAAGTGATGGATTTGTTCTGAGTCTGGACTGGCATGTTTGACCTTACAGTCTCCACACAGGTTCAGATCACAGTCTAAGCACCTGTTCGTCACTGTTGGATTCTCCTTACACGTGTCACAATCCTTTGCGTTTTTTAATTTATCCACCTCTTGCTTGGCGCGTATATAGAAGTCCTTCGGAATAGTTGCTAATCCTTCTTTCGGAATAATCATCTCTTTCTTGCAAAGTGGGCACAAAAGAACCTTCTTCCATTTGTTTTTGTTAACGTGTTCCTGTAAACATTCCAAACAGAATGAATGTAAACAATTAAGGTGCCGTGGATCTCTGTAGCCTTTAACACAAAGTCCGCACTTCAAATCATCGTGAGAGTTCTTTTCTTCTGGTTTGGATATGTTAGAGTTATCAGCCATGTCTTCTTTTCCACGGCAATATTAATGTCGCTTTAGACAGCGATGTGTAGTCAGATGCACTCCACTTTTATAAATATCACACGGCATAAACCGGACTCTTGTACAACTTCTCACACCAGTAACTTTTTTCTACCATGATGGTTAGGCAACTAGCAATAACCAACCAACCGTTGCCGGCATGTGTACAGTGTCACGACCCTCACAGGAAAAACAAAATGTTAATAATATGTTTCTCTCCGAAGTAGACTAACTAAACAGATGTCACTACAGTCCCGCGATGTCTGTGAATCAAAGACACTTAAACTCACCCCCAAAATTATAAACCTTGTCACAATATGATTGATTTTCGAACAATGGTCTCCTGCAGGGATTTTTATTGAACAAACAGCCCGCTTGTCAGTGTTTCAATTTGGCTTTATCCCTGCATAGTCGTCATCAAACAACCCACTGAGTTATGATAAAAGATTTATTGATTCTTTAGATTTGTTCCTAATACACTTAGCTATCTGAAATCCTTATACACATACTGCATTTTGTATGTGTTAGCTGTTACCTGCTGAGGCAGTCTGTTAACATGTCATATGCGTGTGGCTAACTTGTGGGTCTGTCTCCTGCCTTCTATAACTCCACCAAACCGTCTACCCGTTTGATTACGCCAGTGATCGCTCTACCCATTATCTACACAAACGACTGTGGCGTGATTTGATTTGGGTGTATTTTGGAATGTATCAATGAATTTTGCTCCATAAACGGTCCACAATTAGTGCCAATAAACATTTATCAGATAGGCCCGTCTAGGGGTCGACAAAAAATCGCAATGCCGTTAAACAGGTCTCGTGTACTAATATCAATACATGTGACACAAGCAATAAAAAAGTTGTAAAGTACATCAAACTTTAACGAAGATTTTACCAACCACAAACAATCGTTAAATAATGACACTATACAACGAGGATTTAACTAACCACAAACAATCGTAAAATAGTGACACTATATAACGAAGATTTTACCAACCACAAACAATCGTAAAATAGTGACACTATACAACGAGGATTTAACCAACCACAAACATTCGTAAAATAGTGACACTATATAACGAAGATTTTACCAACCACAAACAATCGTAAAATAGTGATCGACACTATATAACGAAGATTTTACCAACCACAAACAATCATAAAATAATGACACTATATAACGAAGATTTTACCAACCACAAACAATCGTAAAATAATGGCACTATATAACGAAGATTTTACCAACCACAAACAATCGTAAAATAATGACACTATATAACGAAAATTTTACCAACCACAAACAATCGTAAAATAATGACACTATATAACGAAGATTTTACCAACCACAAACAATCGTAAAAAAGTGACACTATATAACGAAGATTTTACCAACCACACACAATCGTAAAATAATGACACTATGCAACGAAGATTTTACCAACCACAAACAATCGTAAAAAAGTGACACTATATAACGAAGATTTTACCAACCACAAACAATCATAAATAATGACACTATATAACGAAGTTTTTTACCAACCACAAACAATCATAAAATAATGACACTATATAACGAAGATTTTACCAACCACAAACAATTATAAAATAATGACACTGTATAACGATGATTTTACCAACCACGAACAATCGTAAAATAATGACACTATATAACGAAGATTTTTACCAGCCACAAACAATCCTAAGTTACATCAAGCCTAAACGAAAACATTACCAACAAATAAAAACAAACAACAACAATCTCAATCTTTAACGAGTTATATATTGTAAAGTATGTATAATGTTTAGTCAAACCGGTTTAACTCATGGTGTATAAAGTTTGATGACTGGTACTGGTACCATTTCCTCTACCCGGGGCCTCGGTTATCAAGTCCAGACTGTACAGTCTATTTATGTATTGATTAAAAGGTTACCCATGTTGAACAGTGTATCTCGTTTATCTCTAGATTTTCAATAGCCAACTATGTAAACGGCATAAATTAAAAAAGCTTCGATTGTATTATCTGTAACTATTGTGAATGGATGGTTATTTGATACGTAAAATAAACAGATTACTATATATAGAAGGTAAATAGCACCGCACATTTGACTCGGCTCTGCTTAAAGTTATGTAAGAAATAAAACGTATTGTAAAGAAGAAATGTTTGATTAACCACGGTACACATACACGTTTTGACGACCATGTATTATAGCGCCTCTTTACAATTTTTTTCATAAGCAGGTGAAACAATGAAACAAGATTTATCACGTGCAAAAATTGGTTATGTTTATTATAAAAATGATGGTGATTTAGCTCTTTTCTTAGACAGACTTGATCGCGGTTGGTCAAATTTACATTTTTGATAATTATTTAAGAAAACTAATTTATAAAATGATTATATTTTTAATTCGATGATAACATGGTGTCTTTTTAAACGTTTTTGTCGTTCTGTGGTCAAATAAGTTTTGTTCTCAACGGGAGTAACGGGACTTTAGTCGGTGCCACTAACGTCTCAACGAGGGTAACGGGACTTTAGTCGGTGTCACTAACGTCTCAACGGGGGTAACGGTACTTAAGTCGGTGTCACTAACGTCTCAACGAGGGTAACGGGACTTTAGTCGGTGTCACTAAAGTCTCGACGAGGACAACGGGACTCTAGTCGGTGTCACTAACGTCTCAACGCCACTAACGGGACTTAAGTCGGTGTCACTAACGTCTCAACGAGGGTAACGGGACTTAAGTCGGTGTCACTAACGTCTCAACGGGGGTAACGGGACTTTAGTCGGTGTCACTAACGTCTCAACGAGGGTAACGGGACTTAAGTCGGTGTCAATAACGTCTCAACGAGGTTAACGGGACTCTAGTCGGTGTCACTAACGTCTCAACCAGGGCAACGGGACTTTAGTCGGTGTCACTAACGTATCAACAGAAGTAACGGGACTTTAGTCGGTGTCACTAACGTCTCAACGGGGTTGACGGTACTTAAGTCGGTGTCACTAACGTCTCAACGAGGATAACGGGACTTTAGTCGGTGTCACTAACGCCTCAACGGGGTTAACGGTACTTAAGTCGGTGTTACTAACGTCTCAACGAGGGTAACGGGACGTTAGTCGGTGTCAGTAACGTCTCGACGAGGACAACGGGACTCTAGTCGGTGTCACTAACGTCTCAACGCCACTAACGGGACTTAAGTCGGTGTCACTAACGTCTCAACGAGGGTAACGGGACTTTAGTCGGTGTCACTTAAGTCTCAACGGGGGTAACGGGACTTTCATCGGTGTCACATACGTCTCAACGGAGGTAACGGGACTTTAGTCGGTTTCACTAACGTCTCAACGAGGGTAACGGGACTTAAGTCGGTGTCAATAACGTCTCAACGAGGATAACGGGACATAAGTCGGTGTCACTAACGTCTCAACGAGGGTAACGGGACTTTCATCGGTGTCGGTAACGTCTCAACGAGGATAACGGGACTTTAGTCGGTGTCACTAACGTCTCAACGAGGGTAACGGGACTTTAGTCGGTGTCACTAACGTCTCAACGAGGGTAACGGGACTTAAGTCGGTGTCAATAACGTCTCAACGAGGATAACGGGACATAAGTCGGTGTCACTAACGTCTCAACGAGGGTAACGGGACTTTCATCGGTGTCGGTAACGTCTCAACGAGGATAACGGGACTTAAGTTGGTGTCACTAACGTCTCAACGAGGGTAACGGGACTTTAGTCGGTGTCACTAACGTATCAACGGAAGTAACGGGACTTTAGTTGGTGTCACTAACGTCTCAACGGGGTTAACGGTACTTAAGTCGGTGTCATTAACGTCTCAACGAGGGTAACGGGACTTTCGCATATTCAGCTTTAAAGTTGGACTGACATAGTTTTCGGTAATTCCTTTTACAGCCACAAATAAATTGTATTAACAAATTGTCATCACATTTGGCGACTTTCTGATAATCCTAACTAAAGAAATACAATACAAACTTCTGGGCAGAAACACGAACGTGGCAAGGCCTACTGTAAAACACAGCTGCAAGGGCATTATTCTTTTTTTAACATTTGTACCGAGTTACCCAAATTATGAAACTAAGCAAAGCAGTCTATGTCCGCAAGCCTCTTTGAATGTCACATTAAATATTTGCCTTCTATTTTAACGGGACGTTACTTTAACTTGTCAAAAACAGTCATCTATTTTGTGGGTGCGTGTGTCAATAAATATCACTGGCGTATCTCTTTATTGATATGTATGGCATCCAATGGTATGGAAGATCTCTCCTTTGGGGAAAGGCGAGTCAGCAAATAGTTTTCAATTACCTCCCTTGTGGTTATTATATAATTAAATAGTATACACATGTAATTACTTCTGTTGTCCTCATAGAGCATAGAATTATCTCCCTTCTGGCTAGTATTATCTCTCTTGTGGGTGGGTTTTGTCATGAAATAGCATAGAAGTATCATTCTTGCATATAAATATGTCACCAAACATTTTCGAAATATTGTTTATGCGGGTAGATATTTAATCAAATACAGAATTATTATTCTTGCAGCTATGCATGTCATCAAATATTATAGAATTATTCATGCAGGTAGGTATGGCATCAAATAGCAGAGAAATGTCATAAATATTGACTGTCACTTCATCAGATAATGAGAATTATCTGCATTGTGCGTGGGTTGTCATCAAATGGCATAGAATGATCTCCCATGTGTGTGGGTGTTAAAAAACAGCAAAATATTATCTTCCTTGTGAAAGGCATGGCTTGAAAAAATTTACAATTATCTCCCGTAGGACTATGTATATAATCAAACAGCCAATTTTCTTCCTTGTGGGTAGGTTTGTCATCTTAAAGTGTTCCCCATTTTAAACAGATTATCTCCCTTGTGGGTAGATATGTCATAAATAGCATACAATTATCTTTCCTGTGTGTAGGCACCTGGTCAGATGGTGTAAAATTATCTTCCCTTTTTGATAGGTACTTCTTCAAATAGCATACAATTATCTTTCCTGTGTGTAGGCACCTGGTCAGATGGTGTAAAATTATCTTCCTTTTTTGATAGGAACTTCTTCAAATAGCATACAATTATCTTTCCTGTGTGTAGGCACCTGGTCCAATGGTGTAAAATTATCTTCCTTTTTTGATAGGTACTTCTTCAAATAGCATACAATTATCTTTCCTGTGTGTGGGCACCTGGTCAGATTTGGTGTAATATTATCTTCCCTTTTTGATAGGTACTTCTTCAAAAAGCATACAATTATCTTCCCTGTTATTAGGTACCTGATCAGATGGTGTGAAATTGTCTTCCCTTCAGGTAGGTACCTCATCATATAGCTGTTATCTCCCCTGAGGGTAGGTGCCTCATCACATAGCTATTATCTCCCCTGAGGGTAGGTGCCTCATCATATAGCTTGTATCTCCCCTGAGGGTAGGTGCCTCATCATATAGCTATTATCTCCCCTGAGGGTAGGTACCTCATCACATAGCTATTATCTCCCCTGAGGGCAGGTACCTCATCATTTAGCTTGTATCTCCCCTGAGGGTAGGTGCCTCTTCACATAGCATAGAGTTATCTCCCCTATGAATAGGTACCTTTTCATATATCTTTTAAAACAAAAATACGTAATTTATTCACTTGTTCATTTTTCTTGATATATATGAAATTTTGTTTCAAAGAAAAAATAACTACCAACCGCCAATGTGTGACCCAAATATCAAACTGTGACAGATCCGTCATGAAGAAAATTACTAACTTGGAAAAAAAACCACAAGAAAACCAAGTAAAAGATGTTTAATTCCTCTTTTAATTTGACATTTTCCTATCTACAGAACCAGTATAAAACAGTTAATATATATATATATACAAAAAGTACACAAATCATTACCTTATATATTCTATAAAAGGAATGTATTCTCAAGTGGACGGAATGAACAGTTTATGATTAAGCAATTAATAATAATAAACTTCCTCAATCTTCCACTGAATGTGATTACTGCCCACACTACCCTGCTATTTGGCAGTATAACCTTTTAGCTCTGAGTAAAACCTTGACCTTGAGCTGCTTACAAACAATGTCTTAAAAAACAAACAATCATGTCAAGGAAATTTAGAATAAAATGTTCTCTTGACTAAAAGCAAATAAAATAAAACTTAAATATGATGAATATATTAACACCTAAGTCATTAGACAATCATATGATTTGATAATGATAATTCATTAGACCATAAAGGAGACCCACATGATAGTAATTCAACATTTATGAGGTAATATGTAAATGGACCGACTTCAGTACCTTGGAAAGAAAGATATACATAAAACATTTTTTACAAATAACAATACAATTGGGTCCTATCTAATATTGATTATTGAACAAATAAAAATATATTAGATAACTAAATGCTTAAAACTTAAGAGACATCCGAATACAATTAAAACACAAAATATGTTATTTGAAAATTAATATCACAGACATTATTAGTAAATATACTGGCTAGATGCTCTAAATCTCAACCTAGACATTTCATCGATACAACATTTATGGTTGCATAAACACTGTGGAAATAACAAAAAGCTGTAATGCATTATGTAAAAACAATATGTACTTTTCATTTAGGAAATCTGTCATATTGATTATGCTACAACATAACATGTTGTTTATTTCTTTTGAGGCAGTATATACGTTCATGCCTGCTGAATCGAAAATAGCTACATGCAGGACACAGGACTCAAACGATGAATAAATAAATATAAATTTGATCATTTTTTAATTGATTGTCCAAAAATGATAAACACACAAAATAAATACGCTTGCTGCCATTGAGCCTACTGCGCTGCCACTGTTACGTATGTATTATCAGAAGCCTCTGTTCTCCACGGCCCTAGCAACTGAGGCCTAATAGGTAACGAGATGGGTGCCAGATGCCTTATATACCAGTTTGAAGTGCCATAATTGACTAAACATATTTCTGCTAAGTCATATACTTTCAGAGAAAACATGTTAAGGAGACATAGAATCTCTTTGGTCCATACCATAAACACCACCAACCAAAGTAAGATCAATTACAATATTATTAACTGATTATCAATACAGGTGTACACATTAACAGGCAAATAGTTTGGCATAGAGATTTTGTTTTGAAGCTCCAACAGATATCATGATTGCAATGAAGGTTTAAATGGAACATGCTAACTGGAACCAGTTCATGTGAGATAGCATATGTTAACTTTACATACCTGCTGAGTTAACATACAGTACACATTAATACACATGTGTCTTAAGCTGATCGCACATGTGAATACACACCTGTTGAGTACAGACAGTACATGTGAACACACACCAGTTGAGTACAGACAGTACATGTGAACACACACCTGTCTAATGCAGATGGCACATGCTACAACATACCTCTCAAATACAGACAAAACATGTGTGCACACACCTGTCTAATATAGACAGTGCATGTGAACACACACTGTCTATTGCTGAAGTTACAGGTGAACACACACGTGTAAAGTGCAGACAAAACATGTGAACACAAACCTGTCCAATACAAACAGAACATGTAAATGCACAGGCACTGCCTTATACAGACAGATTTTGCAAACACATACCTGCTGTGTACAAAAGGTAACATTGTAAATACATGCCTGTCCAATGCAGACAGTGCATGTGTTTAGCATGCCTGTCCAATACAGACAGTACATGTGTTTAGCATGCCTGTCCAATGCAGACAGTACATGTGTTTAGCATGCCTGTCCAATACAGACAGTACATGTGTTTAGCATGCCTGTCCAATGCAGACAGTACATGTGTTTAGCACAGGTTTTACAAGTGAACACACACTATTAAATGATAAAGGCAAGGTAAAGTATTAATCTAAAATCTTTTTCCTTATCATCATCTCTTCTTTTTCCTAATTTGTTTCTCTGTTGCTTTCACTTTCTGTAATTTGCGGCCTTGACACTTCATTAGTTCTGCCATTTCTGGAAAATAAAAATAAAAATATGACAAGTTCCTGTGACAAACCACATAATATATAAAAAATTTGAACTAGATCTAGACAAAGTTACAAATTATGTCCCATGTATGTTCAAGAAAAAGATATCTTACAATTTGATAGCATGCATTGAATAATTTGTTTAGTAAACATCAAGTAGTAAGCATCAAGAATAAATGATATATTGTTTTAAAATAGCAGAAGATTTGCACCTCAAAAGTACTATAACTGACCTTTGAACCATTGTCTACAACATGGTCAAACAGTGAACATACATCTTCAAGATAAGCTGATCAATCATTAAGATCAGATGGTTATCCTCTGAGAAATGGCTCCAGATGAATGGATGGAAGGATGGAAAGTTGGAGAGACAGACAAGTAAAACTATCCCTTTGCCTTTAGTTGGGTCTACAAATTATACCTTCACACAAACTCATTTAAAATGAAAGTATGCATCTTTACCTTTGTTCTCCTTCTGTAGAGTGCCTCCCATCTTTGTTAAACTGGCTATCTTCTCTTCCAGTCGACGACACAACTCTTGGGTGTCAGGAATCTGGGGCAATTCTGGGCTAGGACTACTGCTCTCTGTTCAGAAAATAACAATGATAGGATGATATAAAAATAATATCAGGGAAAAAAAATGTATGGGTTTGAGCATATAAAGTATTTAAATCTAATCTTGAGAACATCATCACATGCTGGGTTATAATTAAATCAGTATGTTTAATACAAGGTATTATTTAACATTGTATGATTCACTAAGTACTCTGATAGTAGTAATTAAAACAGTCTGCAGTAAACACAAAGAAAAACAATGCACATCTTTGAAAATGATCAAATTGAGTGCCGTTGTTTTCCATGAAACAGCTGTCATATTTTATCTACTAGCATTGTCAAGGCAACATCACATTTTAGGGCGATAAAGTTACACTTGTACACTTAAGTGCTTGTTTCATTTTTCCTTCAGCAGAATGAGATCAAATGTGGTCGATGTTAAGACATTTGAATGTGTCAACATGTTTTGTCTTTCCTGATAACAGAAGGTCAGTTTACTCAGTGTATAGGCAAAAAGTGTGCTCTAAGTTTTAAGTGTGATACAACTGAAAAGGAACAATAGACTAACAACATGATATAAATGGTATTATCAGATGTTTTCTGTTTCAAGTCTAACATGCAGAAATTCTTTTCATTGATAATAAACCATGAATGTTAATTGAGATACATTTTCATTAAAGAGCAAATGCAAAATAACAAAACATGTTACAAATTTTTCTAATGAGAACCACTTTTATCTGTTAATTGTTAGTAAGAATAAAAAAATTGTAATAAAACTAAAATAAGAAAAATGTTTTTTTGTAAGATTCGACTTCAGTATATCTTGTATTGCAATCCATTTCTCCACTGACTCCACCAGTGATGCCTACTACATGTTTGTTTATATAGTTTATAATACATGTACACTACAAATGGCTCAATATTAACATACAACTTTTAATGAAAACTATGTAAAACATTTCAGTTTAATTGGATCGCATCCATTGAATGGGTCAGTAGCTATTGTTCTGGTCTGTCTTCTGTGCAATACTCTCCTTGCTTTGAACTGTCTTGTAGAAGAACATTGTTTCTCCAGAGACATTGAGGCTTTAAGAGTAGGGTTTTCCCATGAAATGCAAATTTTGTGTTGATGTTTTTTTAAATATTTTAATAAACATACAGTTTGGCACTTGTCAATGTGGACTCTTAAAGAAATAAAAAATATCATTCAAAGGCCATAAAGAATCTTACCTGAATATATTACAAATAGAACAAATAACTGCCAATTGCAAAAATGTATATTTAATATAAAATGTAGATATGCAAGAAACAAAAAGGAAATTATTCAATGCTACTTTAACAAACCTCCTTAAAACAATATGAATAAGATGAAAAAACACTACAACTAGGACATTTCATTTTACAAATCACTAAATACTTTTAAACATACATTGGTACATAAGCTACTAATATGAGCCATTATAAAATAACACGGGATGTCACAAAACAGTGAGCTCGACTGTTCAAGTGCATCATGTTATCATGTAAGCTTTAAAGAAGCCACATGCATACAACTGACTATGTTTGTTGCCATGCCAAGAACTGATCCTACTTGTTAGAATTTCATCAAAAAAAGGCTCAGAGTCATAAACTTCTTACCAATATGTAACCTGCATGTATAAATACCAAACTTTTTAAAATAATATCTGTTTTTCTCTTAAACCTAGAAATACCACACTTAAATATATTTTGGTATGATATCAAAGAAAACATAAGAAAGTTTAATTTCAATATATACACTGGTTAATGAGATAAAAGCCTAACAGTACTACATATACTACTCAAAGTTTTCTAGGAATCACTTTAAGGACATTAAACATTTGTTCATATTATCACTATATAAAAGCAGTTTGCTTACAAAAAATAAACAGGTATTCTGGCTTTATATACATGAATTTCTGTCATTGATTTGATATGTGCACTCTGTATGAGAAGTATGTCTCCATAACTTTATAAAAGTAGTATACATTATAAAATGTTATCCTTAGCAAATTTTGAGTACCAGTATTATATATGTTAAATACATTCTACATACTACCTATAACAAGGAACCGGTAGAACCAGTTTATGCTTCCCAAAGTAATGCTGGACAAGGTAATATAAGCAAGTAAAACATGAATTTATTTAATCGTTACAAGTCATTACCCCAAAAAGAAAAAATAGAAAAGGGAAATAAACATAGCTCTTGTGTGCTGCATTTCTACTCATTACCAAATATCTATGTACCAAGTTTGAAATAAATCCATGCAGATTATACCTAGTTATTCTCAGCACAAGCAAGTCAAATGAATCCATAAATGAGTTATCAAGTTATTCCTCCAAAAAGCAAGTCAGAAAGATGAAGGGAAAAAACTATTGGTGGCAGAAGGTATGGTGATTTGAAAGGCAGATGACCTCTGATATGGACCTTCGGGGAGCATAATAAGCATAGTTACAAAATAGCATGCAGATATATTATAGCAATATATAGTTATATACATACAGCTACTGCAGAATACAAACATGCAATGGATTTAGGTAAACAAATAATTAAAAAAATTGCCCAGAAGTTTTTGCATTGAATTTTATTTGACGATACCATAGCTGTACATTTTAGTTAATATATAATGCTTTATAGTAATTACTGCTCCACCTTTATGCATGAAAATGACACTTTCCCAAAGAGTCGATGCCTCAAAAAAAAAAAAATACAATGAAATTGTCCCCTAAATAATACTTTGAGGAAGAATTTCAAAGATTGCATGTTGTGTTTCACATTGTTTTTAAGCCAAGCAAAATTTACAACTTCCAGACTTCCAACACATTAATACACAATTATATTTGTATATAGAAATATACTGGGATATATAAAGTATATATAGCAGATATTATGACATGCAGCACACCCTGAACCACTGGGTTAGAGGCTGGTTGCTAAGGATACCTTTAGTACTCTCCATGACAGGAGAGCCAATAGAAGAAATGGAGGTAATCATGTCAGTGTCCTCAAGAGTCAGAGGGGTGGTGGAGAAAGATGGTGAGCCCTCAGTGTTGTCAGTGGGGTTAGTTATGGTGGAAGCAAAATCTGTGATGTAACCAGGGTGTAAATAGTATCAACAATGGGAGAATAACCAAGGTACTTGTTCCTGAATAATACTTGTATTAGGCTTTGTTAGTCTTCAAGCTGAGCATTCAAAAAAAAGGTACAATGTGCTTTGAAAGAATAAGTAGAGATTTTTCTTTTACTTTCAAACCTAAAAATGGACTTTTACTTTTTGTGTAGTCAATCAGGTTTTAGACATCTGATAGACATTTCTCAGCTGATTGTGCCAAAACTAATCTGTTAATTTAAAATGGTTACTCAAAATAAATGATACAATGCCATGCTCACAATTGCAAATCTCAATAGAAGGCTAACCATGCATGTTGCTAATAAAACATGCAATTAGAAGAAAAAAACACAATATGTAAGCAATAATTATGAATAATTTACTTAAAATTAAAAAAAAATGTAAGTAATTATACAAACAAAAAGATTGGCTAGGTATATCATCTTTAAGGATGTTTATTACAACTTCTTTTTTTATTTTTACCTAGATCTATATTATGTAAAAACAGGAAGTGAGCTGAAATTGAAAATATCAAAGAAAACATATGTTAAGCTCACTTTTTTTATATTTTAAGATTTCTATAGTTACCATCTTGAACAAGAAACAAAAATATACACCTATTTAATGAAATGCAAGGACAAAATAAAAATTGTAAAAAATTAAGTAGGCTTGCTAACTTATTTTCACTAATTTTCAGTCAGCAGAACCACATTTTGAACATACACAACCTTTCTGAACTAATGATATGCAATCTTCTGATAAACAGCCTTTCAGCATAGCGAAGACGAAACTGTAACAGCTTATATCAAAAAATTGTGATTAGCAAAACATGTTACAATGCCTGTCAAACTTTTGAGTTATATTCTGTGTATAAATTTTTAATGTTGGACTGTAGTAAACATCCTTTAGTGATCACAACAGGCCAACAAATGAAAAAGGGTCTAACAGTAACTAATAAAAGATCACAACAGCTTAACACAGAAAAAAAAAACATTATAGATTCAACAGCTAATGAGACCTCACCTGTTATATCTGACTCTGGTGCCTGTGAACTCAGTCCTGAGGGTCGAAAATCACTATCAAATATACTGCTATCATCTCTAGTCAATGAAAATGAGGCCTCAGCAGATTTGCTTCGTCGATGTTTCTTCTGTTGTCTTCTATTGCTTTGGTCTGCTGAAATATATATATGGAATGTATTGTTGTTTTGATATAACTTTAACACACTTAGCAAATAATTGCACAAACTTATTTGAATCATTTAATAAAACATAAACATATGGACTATCATGTGCATTGAAGCGGTAAGGACTTCATACATAATAAAATAAACACAACCAAGGAAGGCGTTTTTTTCCCACCAACATATAAAAGCCAAAATGTTTTTGCCTCAAAGAAGAAAAAACAAATGAGATCTCTATCAACATACATAAGCCAACAATTTGTTGGCTAGAAGGAAAACAGAAGTTTTTTTTTATAAAAATGCACATGGAAAAATAAAAAAATTACCTTTTGGCAAATCTCTTTCTGGGGAATAGAGACCATAGGTCCCTGTCAGTGTCCGTGACCGATTATGCCAAACCCTATCATCTGCCTCTGTGTCACTATGGTAACTGACATCAGTTGGGGCAACCCTGCAGAGAGAATAAATAACAGTGGAAGATATAACAAGAAGACTGACACAGTTAAATATTCTTATTGGTTTTTTTTTAATTTTGACAAAATTATTTTTTTATTTTATTTCATTTTATTATTTATTTTAGTGTAAAATTGGTTTAATTTGATCCAAAAGTGAGTGTAAATTAACACTGCATTGACACTTAAATAATCCAACAGAGGCAAAATATTATGACAAGCTGATTGTCAAACCACACACAAGAAAAAGAAGATGTTTAAATGTGAAGACTGATTCTGGCATGTTGTCTTAACATCAATGGTTTCGTTTAGGCAATGGTCTTCCTTAATAGGAAATTCACTTGAAATTCATTGAACAATGTTTTTTAACCATCTTGACAGAGGGCCACCCAAGAAACACATATACCAAATATCTTTGAAGTTTTTAACAAAACCAAAAAACAAAATTTTACTATAAAAATATATAAGAAAAATGGCCATGGCCATGCAGGCATGTTTTTTTGGACCATTCATTTTTTTAAAATAACTTTGATTGGATAGAGGGCCACCATATGGAAGGAACTTTAATACCAAAAATATGAAGGCTTAAGCTTTTGTAGTTTTTGACAAAACTTTCAAAGTTATACTACAAAGCCATATATGAAAAATGTCCCATGGGTGTCATGTTTTTTGACCGATGAATGTTATTTGAATAATGGTATTAGAAAGACACCCTAGTAACATGTATTCTATTTATCCAGGCTCTAGCTCTTGTACTTTCTTACAAAAAGATTGCAAAGTTTTTCTATATGGATAATGGCTGCATAAGCTGTGGCCATAAATTTTCTTCTATTAAAAATTATCCTGGTTACTAATCTTCCAGCCTACTGATGCTTCTGGTGAAGATTGGTTGAAGTTGGGACAGCAGTTTCAAAGATGTCATTTAAAGACATCAAACACAGGGTTACATGCCAACTCGTCTTACAGCACAAACGTTTGGTCATAAACTATGATACTTATATTATACCTGTAGTGCATGAAGGCAGGCTTCTTTGTGATGGGAAGAGCTTGGACAGTGTGTGACCTTTCCCGTACGAGTCGTGATGGTTGTGTGGATCGAGAGGGGTGGGAGTCTGTCTCCTTTTTGTCTGAAATAAGGGTTCGCATCTCGTCCAGCAGACCTTTCAACTCTGATCCAAGTTCCTTGTAGTTCTCACCTGACCGCTGTAAACGTCAATGGAGATAAGAGAAATGTAGTACAACAGATAAATCTGATCCCAAATGTCAATAAGTGATAAAGAAAACAGTACATAAGATAATAAATTTAGACCAATAAGATAAAATGGAAATAAATGATATACAAAAAAGGCCATGATGACCATTAATCACTCATCTGAGGACACAGGCTTTTAGTAGGCTCATATCTGGCATCAAGTAATTAAGAGTTTTTAACTTTAGAAATCTTTGGGGAAGATTAGACTATTAGTGTAGCCACTGGATTGATAACATTTTCTAGAATTTTACATAGTGACCTACTGAATCCATGTGACACAGTACAAAACATATCAAAGATTTTATACAGGCAAACATTCTGGCCAAATTTGGTGAAGATTGGGCAACAAATGTGGCCTTTTAGCGTGTCAAAGTTTTTTCTAAAATTTGACCTTGTGACCTAGTTTTTGACCCCATGTGATCCAGTAATGAACTCACCCAAGATTTCTTTCAGGTAAACATTCTACTAATGTTAAATGAAGATTGCAACATAAGTATGGCCTCAAGCGCGTTCACAAGCAGTTTTTTGTGACCAACGTGACCTATTGACAAACTTATCCAAGATTTCATTAAGATAATCATTCTGATCAAGTTTGATGAAGATTGGTCTATAAATCTGGCCTCTAGTGTGTTTACAAGCATTTTCCAAAATTTGATGTAGTGACCTAGTTACAAACTTATCTAAGATTTTATGCAGGCAAACATGCTCAGTAAGTGTAGATTGGGCCAAAAATGTGGTTTCTTGCATGTTTACAAGGTTATAATAAAATTGTATCTAGTGTCCTAGTTTTTGACCCAACGTGACCCAATTAAGATCTCATCCAAGATTTCCTGCAGACAATTATTGACTATGTTTGATAAAGAGTGGATTAAAACTGTAGCTTCTAGTGTGTTCACAAACAAATTTTTGTTGCCGCACAACGGACACCGGACGATGGGTTATCAGAAAAGATCACCTTCAACGTGCTAACAAACAAATGAATTTAGTAGAAAAAAACAATAGGTCAAGAAGATCAAATAAAATTATCAGGCAAAAACATGTAAAACAAAGTAAAAGAGAAGCTAATTTAAGGCAACTTAAAGTCAAGTCAGTTTTTGCACAATATGAACATTTTTTGTTTTAATAACAGTGGCCATTAAATAAAAGCATTAGTCCATGTAACCCACCCCCTACCCTACTAAGATAGGGGAAGGTCCCTTCTCCACTGTACTCTGTACTTAAAAAAAACAAATTGTACAGTTTGTAACATATTAGTTTGAAGTGTTTTGAAGCTCATTACCTGAGCCCTAAGCCGGTCACTTTTAGCCACATGTTCTGGTCCCCTGTGCCTGCTTGCATCATTACTGGACACACTGGTTCCCCGCCCACTCTCTGGGAACCGGGGCAAAGTCTCCCTTGGTTCCCCTCTTTGGCTCAGAGCTTTCTGCACTGCCTCCTGGTGTGAAAGAAATGTAACATATGCCAAGATATAATGAAATAATTGTTTTAAAATGATCAAGAAATGTATTTTCTAGGGTGTTTCTTAAATAAGAACAATGAACACAACCTCACTCGTTTTCTGCACTGCAGTAAGAACAAAAGAACATGGAGAAAGATTTGTTTCACCTCCTTGACCATTTATTAGTAACACTTTCATTTTCACACTTAGCCTTTCCTTGATTGGTTAGAGTTTGCCCCTATGAAAGGAGACAAGAGTCACGGTTTGCCCCGGTTTGTCCTTTTTTTTAATGTTATTCATGAATGAGAACATGATGTGCAATCATGAAATAACTACATAAACTAAATTGTCATGAGTGTGAAAACCTTATTAAATTATGGTCAAGAAAATATGTATGCTGAAATGTAGTAACAGTAGCAACCTTGTAACAGCAGCCCTTCATAAAAATATAA
Source organism: Sinonovacula constricta (assembly GCA_007844125.1). Taxonomy (NCBI): domain Eukaryota; kingdom Metazoa; phylum Mollusca; class Bivalvia; order Cardiida; family Solecurtidae; genus Sinonovacula; species Sinonovacula constricta. The sequence continues at coordinate 81,771,335 of CM017558.1, forward strand.
AATTGATAAACATCACAGATGCTTTAATTCTTTCCTTTTTTTATAAATAATAAAAGGAAATTCATGCACTTTTTGCCTATTTTATATAAATGTGTAACATTCCAGTATTTGTATATGAAGACGAAAGAAAGCTAAATACCATGTGAACGCCATAGAAATAATTAGATATAAATTAACAAATATACATTTTTGACTTATGATACATTTAAAAATTAAGAGTTAAGTGTAACTCATATACTTCTATCAAAAGGCGACATGTTATTGAGCAAGGGCTAAGTGTGATTCACTTCTTGGCGAACTGTGATAAATCAGGGTGAGAGCAAAGTGTGAAAAGGGCGAAGATAAGATTAGTCTGAAAACATTGAAATGTTCCCAGTTGTTGTGAAAAGGATATATATAACTATATCGTCTTTAACATAAACTCAAAGCGGAAGCTGAATTCTAGAAATTTTATGAAACTACAAACATATATATAATCTGCTTAAAACTTCCATTACTGATCGACATCATTGAATCCAAATGCACTGTAGTCGTTTGTTTTGAGGAAATCGATGCAAGGAAACTGATCTGCTTTTGAACACCCTGCCACAATAAATACCTTCACATATGCAGCAATCCTTCGGCAATTTCAATTTTCTATCTTTCTTTAATAAACTTTCCATGTCACTCGATGTTTGTACACGCTTATAATATTTATGCTTATGCCCCGGACATTATTTTAGGGCAAGTGGGCATGCGCTTTCGAGAATACTCAAGGGCAGACAACTTAGTTATCGGAAAGGCCAATACATTGTGTTTTATTGAGACACAGTCTCTACTAATCATGACGTAAACACATATGCAGCAAGTATGTATTTATCGAGAGAGAGTATCTACTGGCCAAAGTAGCAAGAGAACTATTATAATAACAAACCAAAGACAACAAATATTGTGAAGTAAATCATGTCCACACAATGAATCAGCAATAACATTTTCATAAAACATTCAAATCATTGGGGTTTAACATAGTTAGCTTATCTTTATTAAAAAAAAAGAAAGAAGCCAACCAGACCACTGAGTCCAGGCTGCATTAAATCAGAAGCACAGTAACCACACGTCCTTGTAGCTTATAAAATAACCACATGACCTGTTCATATAAAAATTGAGTACTTATAGCGATAACAAGGAACCAAGAAACATAAACCCTTAAACTCACTAGATTAAGTATGTAATGTTGCAGGTGGGTAAAACTGCTGCAATCAGAGATCAAAGATGTCTGTCAAAGAGGAGTGAATAGGTTTTTGGTTATGTAGTTAATGGATGGGTTTTTTTTATGTTCGACAAGAAACAAGACAGAACTGTTCATCTTTTGTAAAGTAAAGTAGTGTAAATTAGTCTTATCCTATATAAAGACTAGAAATGTGTCCTTAGGAAAAACAGGCCACCACCTTTTAGGTTAAAATATATCAAGAAATGCCTTAACTGTTATATTAGGTGAAAAGTAGCCAATAAAACATTTTGACCTGATATAATAAAGTTATAAAACAAATATAAATAGGTTCATTAAGTCCTTCCAAAGTTATTAATTTTGAAAATCTATGGACATGGTTTACGCTATATGACTATTTACCAGTCTTCATATGACGGAGCATAAAAAGTCACAAAAGATTTCCCTACCTTCACTTCCAGTTGGTGTGCCAGTTTCATACGTGTGATCTCCTGCTCAAACATTTCCACCTGAGATTGGGTAGTGGCATTCCGCAGGACAGCCTTCACCAAAACATAATAAAAACATAAGCACTCTCCACTGAAGTATTAATCATAATTACTTAATTACAATCAAGCAAAGCACCTCTCTTGCAAGAGAAATGATTGAACAAACTGATAACAAACAAGCATGGTGAAATGTTATAGACTGAAGATGTTATAACTCTAAAATATGTCTCAAAAATATACTGTTCTTCTGAAGTGATGCGGAAATTAAACAGAAACCAAGCTAGACTTAATTTGCTTAAAAAAACTGCCCACTCCTTTCTAACCTATAGAAAGTTACCAAATTTTACTATGAATTTTAGTCAGACTGAAAGGGGAAAAGAGAACATATTCTTTATAAGGGCATAAAGTTATATTATGAATATGGATAAATGAAACAAGATAATTAAACAAAAATATATGTAAGTCAATAAGATATATAATGGGGAAAATACTTTAACCTATTTTGAATAAAGGTTGATAAAACAGTTAAAATAATGCAACAATGATCTATACAACAACAACCACTGGCAGAAGTCGGACAGCACCGAACTAAGAAAGATGGGCAAAATACCAATAGAAAGAGAGTACTCTTCATAGACAGTATTCATGCATGTAGAATCCATACACCCTTAAAATACAAACAAGAGGTAAGATTAGCGTAACCTATACATCACTTATGTTCATTATCAAGTGTAGCACTCCAATAATAATTTTACAATATTAACCATCAAAAAATGGATGAACAATAACAAAAGTTTAAAGAAATTGAAGTCAGCCTAAATGTAAACAAACAGCCATTAAAAGTTGACCCTGTGAGATCTAATATATCTATTGTTTACAAACAACTCAATTTTAAATTGCAATAATATAATTTTAAAATAAAAACAAGCAGATTCAACTTAAAGATGCTTTGCCATTAACCATGATACAAATTGTAAAAAAGCATTCCCTCAGGAACTAGTTTAATGGCTTACTTAGACTATGTAAATTTTTATTGACGTTCATTTACTTTTTTGAGGTATCTTGGTAAGACATTTTGTTACTATTATTGTTTAATGTTTCTACCACAATAACATATGCCTCAAGACATTACCAAAAATGTTCCTAATCTCAACAGATTGGTCCATGTGTGAGATAATATTTTGCAGCGACATTTCTATCATTATAGCAGAGGGGCACTTATGAGGTGCCCAGGGACTGAACCCAGCCGGTCCATTACACTGACACTGACAAGTCAGACGTAATACTGTCCACTAAGACCTGAGTGTTAGGAGGGAAGCCATCGCTACCATCTTTAAAGTCTTTGGTTTGACCTGGCCTGGGTTTGAACCTGCAACCTCCTGATTGCTGATGCAGTATGGACATTTTTAACTTTATTCCATCCAATTTGTAAGAAAAAAAGCCCCTATAACTTTGAAAGTTTGATACATGCAAAAAAATCAGTATGTTATGCAGAAGCTTTCTAAATTGAAATAAAATGTATTGACCAATTTTACTTTAACTTTCCCAACAGAGCAGTCAATGATTGGAGCCATATATCCATTACAGCAAACACAGGATACTCTGACTAGACATCTAGCCAGGGTCTGCTTTGTCTGCCAAGAAGGCAATAACAGGACAGATTAGGGTAAGGTGATGAATGTACATGTATTTTGGGTTTTATATTTTTGGTTTTATGGCACATCGACACTTGATAGGTCAAATAGTACTAAACAGATTAATGTGAACAACAAATTCTAGATGATCTAGTTACTATACACATTGTTCTCAAACATTCTAATACATGCATTTTTACAAATGCATGGGTAAAAAAAGCTCTTTACATTCATAAAAAGATACAAGTATGACACAACAGTAAATATTTAGTGCAAACAATTATAAAAATTAATTTGATTTGAATATGTTGTACATATTGCTAAATTACAATTTTAGTTCTAGTTTGAATACAAGCATTATCAATGCACTTCTGGGGTAAGAATGACATATATTTGACATTGCTTGAAGTGTTGGAAATGAAGCAGTGTGGTCATAGTGTAACAAATGTACAAGATATATAAAACCACATCATCATACATATTCAAATTATTGCATCCCTATCAAGCCAATTGGTGTACTATAGAGGACTGACATACACACATAACACATATTAAAACATGTGTCATTCATAGCAATAGTAGGTGGTTGTACTTTAAATTGCTAAAATATTTTAAACCTTTGCAGTATTATATTCTCAGAACGTTAAGATTTCAAAAAAAAATTACAAGATATAATGTAATTGTATACACTATTTTAACAAACTATTCATTGTAGCTTAAAAAAATTGTTTGCCTCACTGAGCAAAACTTTTAAAAAACATGACCAGCCATGATCAAATTACTTCGAGTAAAAGTAAAACATGTGCCTTGTCACAAACACAATATAATTCCCCAAAGTTTAACACAATTTTACTACACAAATAAAGCAAAGTTAATAAAGCTTTATTACATGTAACATGGTAAGTTTTCTTCATCTAGGCTGTATTTTGTGTATATACTTCCATTATTATTCATATTGATATTTCAATTGAATGACTTATTAAACTTTAGGGTATCTTGAAAACATGAAATGAAAATAAATCATAAAAAGATAAAACAGAATGCATAAATTTTTGTTATCAATTATTAAAGTATAAATATCAAACAGGATGTGTCTTCTGTGATCAGAAAGTAATGTTACTATAAGACATCCTATCTACTCATACTTCTACTATGCAATCCTCAAAATCAACAAGATCAAAGCAAGATCAGTACATCAGTTTTCAAAGTTTTCAAATTTACCCTATCAAAAGTCAAACATGTATAGAAAACTTTCTTTTTTTCATATTCAGCAGTAGTTTACAAAGTTTTAGCAAATTAAGCTACAACTTCTTCTGTCATTCTATGCAAAAAGTATATATTAAACTCAATAAACAAATATTGACAAGAGAGTAAGCAAATTCCTTTTTAAAAACACCTCTATAAAAGAAAATCTTCAAAATCAAACAAACAATTCTATTTCTATGTGTCATGCAAGCTATAACTTGTGTTGTTTGTTTACCAAATTAACTGAGACTATTTCAAAAATTCCAAATTAACTGAGTCTTTTTCAAAAATTAATGCTGATTTATAGCCCTAGCAGACTGACTTTGTTACAATGTTAATATCTATACATGGAATCTTTTATACTTGTATCCAATCCTTATTGAGTGTGCTAAAGGGCCCAGAAGGGTTCAGATTACATGACTTGATGGTTAAAAAAATGATGAGATAAAAAAAAAAAATGGTATTATAATTTAAAAGCATTGCAATCAAGTTTATTCGAGATGAAAAAATGACAAAAAAAAACATTCTTCATTCTTTTCTTAATACTTCTTTTAAAAATATTGTTTTCAAACAAAATTTGCTGTTCCTTTTCATGTAACAGTATATTTTACAGTAATATCCCAGACATTTATTTTTGAAACAACACAACACCATGTGTTTTCTTCCTGTGCTATCACAGCACTATGGGTAGTGTTAGTGAACAAGTAGACTGTTATTGCACACACAGGTACCTTGTCCTTGCCAATCTTCTTCAGTGTCCACTCCAACACCTGATACTGCTCAACACAACCAAGTATAGACAATTATAGACAATACACTCAGTAGAGACAATTATAGAAAATACACCAAACTTCCAAAGTATAGACCATATACCCGGTTATAAACAATTATGCACAATACACCCAAGTAGACACAATTATTGACAATACAACTAAGTATAAGGTTGACAAGATACAATGTGTCAAGGAACTGGCTGATCTGATTCTATACAATGTGTCAAGGAACTGGCTGATCTGAACCTATACAATGTGTCAAGGATCTGGCTGATCTGATTCTATACAATGTGTCAAGGAACTGGCTGATCTGATTCTATACAATGTGTCAAGGAACTGGCTAATCTTAACCTATACAATGTGTCAAGGAATTGGCTGATCTGAACCTATACAATGTGTCAAGGAATTGGCTGATCTGAACCTATACAATGTGTCAAGGAACTGGCTGATCTGAACCTATACAATGTGTCAAGGAACTGGCTGATCTGATTCTATACAATGGTCAAGGAACTGACTGATCTGAACCTATACAATGTGTCAAAAACTGATCAATGTATGCTTAGAAGGACATCAGTTAATGACATATAAATAAGTGTGTCAGTTGTTTTTTATGTTAATAGACAAACTATTTCAAAGCTTCATATTAAAAATAATTAGTTTTATCAATTTCCTGAATCTAGCTACATGAAATTAGAAGATTGTTAAAAGAAAACATAAAAATCATTACAAATACATTAACAGTAAGAGACAGTTTTGCTAATACACTGTAAAACATTTTTTTAAAAATTGCTTCTATCAGTTTGATGATCATTATTAGATGTTACAGTACAAGAACAAATATTAACAACTGTTGCAGCTGTTTGAATCATTGCAATATTTTAAATAAAGTATTTTTAATGAAGACACTTTAAATGACTATTATCATCTAATCACTTCATTATTAGAATTCCAATTGCTAAAGCTTAACAGAAGTAAAATCACAATATGACTCCACAAAACACTTGTGTTCTCATAAGCAATGACTAATCAACAACTTCACCCCAGAGAACTATGTCCCTGGTCAAAACAAGCAGAGAATGTGATTCTTTTACATGTGACCACTTATTTACATAACACAAAACCAGCAAATGGAAAAAAGGTAATAAGTGTTTTTGATCAATCATTTCACAAGATTAACCGTATTTATGTCTGGGACATGTGTCAGTAACAGTTTATGCATCCTGTGATAAATTGTGCAGTATGCAGACACTGAATTTGGCTGTTCTGTGGATCAAACAAAAGGGTTATTGAACAGTCAATAACGGTGAATAAACAAACATTGCAAAGTTTGTTTCATGATATGTAAGTAAACTTCAAGTTTATCTTGCTTTTCTAATGCTTTTATACTCATAAACTGACAATACACAGTATCATGAACAAAACAGCACATAACTATGAATGTGAGTTTCATGCCTTTAGGAGTTGAATGTTTGTGTTGGGGGCTATTATTCCTTTATTGATATGTCAACTGTCAGAGTGACACAGTGCTCCTGAATACCATCAATTCAGGGTTTGTATGAGGATCTGGGGTATATAAAAGGTGAAATCAAAGTAACACCTTGCTCAGATCTGATTTACAATTCTGTCATTTTGCAAATAGTTGCAACATGTATCATCTCTTACTATCACAGGGTTCATCATAAGACAAAAAAAGTTAAAACAATTAATAAATTATTTATTAACTTCCAAGCAAATACTTACATCTTTCTTCTGTTCTGTTATCAACTACAGATATAAGATTTGGTCATGCTTTTATCTTACCATTTTTAAGATAAAAACTGTATTATGATTATTAGCCAGGAAGGTGAATATGTAGATACAAAAAAATAAAATGTGCCATCAATTTTGGTAAAAAAAAGAAAGTAATAAATAAGCCAAATGACATGAAAAGGACAAAAATAAAATATATGTAGCAAGACATAAACTTGGGATTGCTTACTTTAAACTTTGAAAAATTAAACAAACAGAAATAAAATCTTTGATTGATAAAAAAAACAACAAAGTAACCAGACATTAATTTTTCTTTCACTAATTTCTCATAAATTATACACTTTAACCAATTAAAGAACTGCTAGGCACATACCTTTTCTAGAGAGCTCTCCATTTTGGAGGCATATTCCTTCAGTTCCAGACATCTATTGTTGGCTGTCTCAAGCTCAGTGGCCAGGTGTTGTGACTGAACCAAACTCTTATTAAGGCTCGTCTTCAATTTGTCCTTACCCTCTTCTAAATGACATTTCTCCTATAAAATGTATGGAATATATAATACAAAAATTATATATATATATATATATATATATATATATATATATATATATATATATATATATATATATATATATATATATATATATTTTCTCTAAATGGCTTCTAGATAAAAAACCTAGGGCATATGACTAAGGGGCACATTAGATCCCTAGAGAAAATTTAGCCAAACCAGGTCAAAATCTAGATCAGCTGTTTGTTAGTTACATCAATTGTCATAAAGGTTTTACCTTGACAAGTGTATATGCCAACAAGTTATTACATTGACAAGTGTATCTATCTTGAATTATTACCTTGACAAGTGTATCTTTCTGGTGTAAATACCTTACAGGTGTATCTATCTGGGGTTATTACATTGGCACACGTATCTATCTGTTATGACATTGACAAATGTACTGATCTGGTGTTATTACCTTAACAGGTGTATCTATCAGGCATTATTACATTGACAAGTGTATCAATCCGGTGTTATAACCCTGACAAGTATATCGATCTGGTGTTATTACCTGGACAAGTGTATCGGTCTGATGTTATTACCTTGACAAGTGTATCTATCTGGTGTTATAACCTTGACAAGTGTATCTATCTGTGTTATTACCTTGACAAGTGCATCTATTTAGTGTTATTACCTTGACAAGTGTATCTGTGTTATTACATTGACAAGTGTATCAATCCAGTGTTATTGCCTTGACAAGTGAATCGATCTGGTGTTATTACCTGGACAAGTGTATCGGTCTGGTGTTATTACCTTGACAAGTGTATCAATCTCGTATTATTACCTTGACAAGTGTATCAATCCAGTGTTATTACATTGACAAGTGTATCAATCCAGTGTTATTACCTTGACAAGTGTATCTGTGTTATTACCTTGACAAGTGTATCAATCCAGTGTTATTACCTTGACAAGTGCATCAATCCAGAGTTATTACCTTGACAAGTGTATCTGTGTTATTACCTTGACAAGTGCATCAATTCAGTGTTATTACCTTGACAAGTGTATATATCAGGTGTTATTACCTTGACAAGTGTATCAATCTGGTGTTATTACCTTGACAAGTGTATCAATCTGGTGTTATTACCTTGACAAGTGTATCTATCAGGTGTTATTACCTTGACAAGTGTATCAATCTGGTGTTATTACCTTGACAAGTGTATCAATCTGGTGTTATTACCTTGACAAGTGTATCTATCTGGTGTTATTACCTTGACAAGTGTATCTATCAGGTGTTATTACCTTGACAATTGTATCAATCTGGTGTTTTTTTCTTGACAAGTGTATCAATCTGGTGTTTTTTTCTTGACAAGTGTATCTATCGGTGTTATTACCTTGACAAGTGTATATATCAGGTGTTATTACCTTGACAAGTGTATCTATTTGGTCTTGGAACCATTTCACCTTAGACTGCAGCGTGTCTATCTGACTTCTCTTAGCAGTCACCTCTTTCTGCATCTTGTCAGCCATCTTTACTGCTGTGTTATCCACAGATTCACGCTTCCTCAGTGCCTTTTGAGTCAGAGACAGGTCATGATCCAAAGCTGAAACAGGGATGTGGCTACTTGTTTATACATATACATTAATCTAAAAAATGACAATTACTGAAGGATTTTTCAAGAATCTGAAAGCTGGTAAGTGTATGTTGTTATTTGTTTCTTTCCCTATGTTAACGAAGTAAAACGTATATAAGTCACTTAAAGGATTTACCTGTTTGTTCATCTGAATGGCAACTCAAATTAATTATGAACATTCAGGAAAGATGGAGTCAATGATAAGCAGTTCTAATACTGTATAATGCAACATTTAACAATGTGTTAGAAATAACAAAATGTTGTAATTGTGTTCAATATTTGTATGATTTTATTTAAATCATTTCAAAACACACCATTTCTAACAAAAACAGCACAGCATATTAATCATGATGGGGTCCTTACTTTTGATTCTGTACTGCAGCTTGCCAATGGTCTTCTCCAGTTGATACTTGGTGCTCTCATACTCCTTCTTTAGTTCATCCTTCTCCTCAGACAAGCTGCTCACTTCATACCTGTAACAGGATCAAATACAAGCTCATTCATACTACAATGGTGAATAATCAACACAAAATAAAAGGTTTATGTTAACAACTAGACATATTACTAGTGTCTGCAGAAAAAAGTGTAGATGCTGAACAGTCAACATGAGCTGGCTGATATGGATCAACACCATTTGCAAAAAGCTTATAAATGTAAGCTAAGCAGCTTGAAATGGTTTTCAATTAATACTGAACTACATTTCACAGCTTTAAAAAGACAAATTTTTATAAAGCAATAGACGGTTCTCTGAATTGTCAATCATGTCTGTCCACATAAACCAGTTAATTTGATCAGTGCTTGCATATAGCATTTGGTGATTGGTTAACCTACCTCACATGATGAAACAAGCTGTTCTATAACGACATTCTATGTAAGCACTTGGTCTGGGTATAAACAGAGACTGTCTTACTTCAATATGGTCAGGGTTTGCATACAAATTTGTGAAGACTTAAGAGGAGAATAAGCTTACATTGTTAGCTTCTTAAATATAGAACTCCGCTTCCAATGTAGAATGTAGTGAACATAAGCAGGTTAAAGGTCAAGATCAAGAACCAAGGTTAACTTTTACATGAGAGAGGTCGCCACTATTGCCCTTTGCTGGTTACATCAAACATATAAGATTCATAGGATGATGTATTGCTAGGTGCTTTGGACGGTGTTTTTTTTTTTTTTTATATTATTAGTTCATTGATCGTTCAATTTTGTAATTACATTTTCTAATGAGTTTAATACAAAATCAATAAATGCGAATCGATAATTACCTGCTCTCCTTGAGTTCCTTAAAGATTGTCTCTTTCTCCTGCTGAATGATTGCCATCTCTTTTGTCTTCAGATCCATTTCTTCAGCCATCTTCTGTCTCTCAGTCTCGAGCTCTTTCACTTTCTTCTCTCGGATTTTCATTTTCTTGGCCATGTTGTCACGAATACTCTTCAGTTCTTCGAGGGCGGTTGTGGTCTCCTGTAGTTTCTGCAGGTAGATGTCACGCTCCTCCTGCAATTGCTGGTTGTCAGAGGATGTCGTCTCCAACACCTGCTGTAGTTTTGCCATTTGCTCCTGTAAGAAAGAATACGAAGGTCAACTTACTATATCAAGATTTATACCACTGCTACTTGTAATTTTTTTCAAATATGACTGGATTGAAAACTGGGATTAATAGATCAGAATATATTTGTATTTAAAACATATTTACAGAATAATTCTTATTGTTTCTTTATCATTCTTAGAGCAAGATAAATAATTAGCATTAGATTTTTTCTCATTTTACTTATGTTAGTGACTATTTACTGGGGTCTTCTCTGACTGACTTATCTTTCTTAAGTGAGGGACTATTCTTTCAAATACAGCAACCATTGTTGTTGAGCACAACAATATAACCTAAGCCTTGCTTGTGGCCCATGGTAACCAGACTGGCTGTATGTGCTATATGATTTCATTTAATATCATTTTCATGGGCTATGTAACTGTGAATACATACAATCTACATAATTTACACACAGGTCATGTTGTTTCAACTGTTCCAGATGCCTTAGTAATCAATATATAAATATTGCAGAAGGCACTACCTAAACCAAATGAAATTCAACCCCCCTTTTTTTTTCAATTGTACCTTTTTCATGATGACCTCATTCATGTCTATAAGGCACCTTATCTTATGGTGTGGCACAAATTACTTAATGAAAGTAAACACCACATACCTGCAAAATGTTAACATTCTTCTCTCTCTCCTCCAATTGAAGACTCAATCTCTCTTTCAGAGTCTTTACTTGGTTCAACTCTGTGTTCTTCTGCTCCATCATGTTGAAGTAATAATCCCGCTCCTGTGACACTCTCTCGTAATCTGACTTCTTTGCTGTCAGCATGTCAGTGAGATGTTTCTTCTCAGCAGCTGCGGCCTCATACTGCACCTTCGTGGTATCAGTTCTCTCAGACAGCTCGCGTAACTGGGCTCGAAGATCACGATTCTCAGTTTTTGTGGTTTCCAACTCCAGAGAGGCTTTGTTGCATTTCTCACTGACTTCGCTGAGCTGGGATGTGAGGCTACTAATCTTGTCCATGTGGCGTTCTCGCTCCTGTCGCTCAATCATGGAGATCTAAGAACATTACAGACTTTTTGTTTCCTGATATATAAGGAACGTAAAAGTGGTCATTTTTTTATTAGTGTATTTTGTTTTTAACAATGTACTGTCATAATAAATTAGACAACAAAACAATTAACCAGAATATTAATGCGCGTATCAAAGCAACTCTCGTCTGTAGGCAAGACTTTTCTAAGGCACCATATTAAGCCAGACATGGGTAAAATGTGACAGCTTATCATGTGTCCCAACAGGTGTGTGCTGATTTAAGCCCCTCTTAAGGCCCGACACCTACAACCAATGAGTTAATCATATTATCAACCAAAGTAAGCGGATGGTGTTTGTCCATACATTTAATGATTATGCAATAACAACATTTAGCCTACTAAGCAGATACTGATAAGGCTTCAACAGTTAGGGTAGATCCAGACAGTGTGAGCTATCTGATAAGGATCTCTACCATTTGTTGCTCAGTCCCTTGCTCTGTCTTGCACTAGGGCATGTGTATGTACATGAAGTCTTATCAATTAAAATGGATAATTAACAAAATATAGCATGGTACTGGCAGACCCCAGCCTACCTTCTCAGAAACTGTTGCATTACACTCCTGTTTTACTGTGGCAAGCATCTTCTCCAGGCGATCAACTTCTCTTGTCTTCTCGTCCAGCCGAGATTCTAGCTCGGACTGTTTGGACCTCAACTGACCTTCACGATCCCAGAACTTCCCTGCAGCTTCCTTCTCAGTCTGTATCTCTCGATTCAGTCGATTAATTGTTAACTGTTAGGAGACATATGTCAAAGACACTATTAATTCTTTTACACATTATTTGAATTTTATGAACATGAATTACACATGGTAAATTAAATAATATAAGAATATACACAAGTTAATTAAACAATTGTAAACAGGAAATTACAAATGGTTGTTTTATATAATGATTAAGAATATAAACATGGTAATTTTAATATAATTACAAGAACATACCCATGGCAATGTAAATAATTCGACTAAGAATGGCACAACGCGTATACTTTCAGTTTTCATGCTAAGTAAACAATTTTAAACCGATAGATGGTAGAATCTCCAAGATATTTAAAAGAAACAGTAATAAAAATTCTTTCTTTTTCTCATAAATTATAATCATTATATTATTTATCAATATATTATTTAAAGTCTTCCAGAAGTTAAAAACTGGATTATTGTGAAGGACTGACAGGTTAAAAGTTAAAACTCTAACCTCTTGGCCATGAAATTACTCTTTTAAAATGTTTTGTTTGTTTATTGGGCTTAATGTCCCATCAACAGCATTTCAGTTATCTGGTGATGGAGTCCACAGCGTATAGCATACATACACCTGGCATGACACCACACCCAGTCATATATATCCTAACACCCGGCCGACCAGTTGTGTAACTACCGATATATTTGCTTGAGCCTCTGCAAGGGAGCTATACTACTACCATTTTAAGACTTTCATATGTTGCAGCCCGGCATTAAACTCAGGGCATCCCATACCAGGAGCTGATGCTCTACCAATTGCACTACCGGGCCTAGTGTTTAAATTTGTTTAAGAGATCCAGACTCCAGCATATTCTTCCAATTCTAATCTTAATTGCAGGATGGCTGTGACATGTTTTATCTCCATCCATGTTATTGTTACATAAAATTATCTATACAAAAGCTGTTTTGGATAATCTTAAAGGAAGGTCTTAAAAGTGGTATCCAGCAGTTTGGACCAAAATATATTTTCTCAAATAAGCAATTAAGTCATTGTCACCTGAAAAAGTCCAGCAAAATGCTGTTCATTGATGTCCTAGATCTATGTGAACAGTCAAGCATAAATCCCCACTCATCATTGCAAACAGGTATTTCTTTTCCGAGCCACGCTGCAGAGTCGGCTATTTTTAACTTAAAAAACCATGTGATCACATACTTTTGATATCACTTTATATAGTCATCAGGGTAATCTTCTCGGTTGTCATTGTCTATTTTAGCAGAGACCACTACCAAGCTTTTTATACAGCTGGAAAGAATACTCATTCAGACTGATTTTTTTTTGCAATTAGTTCTAACAATTAAGTTATTGTTCAAAATCAAATTTAATAAGACATAAGTATGGGTTTGTAAAAATAAATAAGCCCCTATTCCCCAAAGCAGTGTTTCAATATTGTTATATGTATTTGATATAGGCAAACTGCTGGATACCATCTTCAACTCTCCTTTCTGAAGGCTTGTAACATTTTTTGTCCATCTCGCCAAATTGGTTCATTTAGAGCATAAGTCAAATATTTCTCAATCATGAATAAAACTACAATGTGTTTTAGGACCAAGTGTCTGCATATCAACAACTTAACTGCCCCTGGCTGAGGAAAGTATCTCAATCCATTTGTAAATAATAATTATATACCTCATGTACATTCCCAATCCAAAATGTAATTTAGCTGCTGTATAGAAGTAGATGGGTTTAGCATGACTGTACCTGTAAGTCAGCCACTTTACTCTCCATGGCAGAATGGTTACGACAAGCCTCGTCTCTCTCAGAACGCAGTTTAGACATCTCCTTTTCTGTACCACTAAGGGTCTGCTCCAGGTTCTCTCTCTGTTTTTTGCAGAATAACGAAAATGTGATTAAAAAAACAATAACAGAATATATTTGCCACAAAATATAGTTCAAAAGCAACTATGCCTGCATTAAATGTTTAACCATATGTCATACAAAACCTTTTGGGAGTTCCTTATGATAAATGCCAATGAATAAACTATTGCCTTCATACCTGTCGTTAATTGTTAGCTGTACTAGTAGTCACAGATTTTAACCCTTACTTTTATTAGCAAAGATGCCAACATTAACATAAGTATTTATGAATTTTAAGCAACAGTGCTATGACAATCTTTTAGAGGTGTAGACTTACCTTGCTACTGTAGTTCTCCCTCTCCTCATGTAATTCCTCCCTCAAATGTTTCACTTTATTCTCCATCTCTTTCATTGTTTCCTCTTTCAATCGCAGCTGATGCTCATGTTGATGTCTGTGAAAGTAAAAATTAATAACATTAGGTTAAGTGTTAAACAATTACACAACCTTTTTTAGTGATAATTGATAGAAATTTAGTTGACAACATTTAATTCAGTCTCAGTGAAGTAATCTTTGTTTATAATTATACAATTATGAATCAGAATGACTCAGGATGACTTAAAGTCTGTTTGTGAAAAACAAGATATTGGTTCAACCAATGGATGCTCCCTGATGGATGCTTTACTAGATAGCCCTTTATGGACAATGACCACATGTAGCTATATATAAAAATGGTAATGTCCCTGCTGGCAATGTTCTTGATGGGTCAAAATTCTTTGAACAGATTTTCATAATTGCCTACTGAAGAAGTGTTTTTATATTAAGGCCAGTGACTTCAGATGATATGTGGTTTAAAGAATGTTGACTGCCATGCGGATGCTATATAGAACAATAAAAGGTCAATAACTCTGTCTAAATCACCAAACCAGGTTGTGCTGATAATATGTACATCTGCATTTGTTAGCTACTTCCCATAAAGTATCATTGAATTTCAACTAGCAATTGCTGAGAATATCCCAGACACTTATTTTCCTATATCACATAATACAGCAATTAAAAAGGGAATAACTTCATGAAAAATTATCAAAACAGAGTTTGTTGACAATATGCACATTTCATTGTTTTGGTGAAACTTCCCTGAATTCAAACCAGTAGTTGCTGAGATATTGCCTGGACATGCACATCTGCACGTATTAGCAAAGTTTCCCATAAAATATCACTGAATTCCAACTGGCAGTTGCTGAGAAATAGCCCAGACATGTTTGGTCCTATGAATTGTAATATAGAAATAATAAAGGGCAATAACTCCATTAAATCAACGACACAGAATGTGTTGACAATATGTGCATTTTATTTTTTCTTGAAAAGCTTCCCATAAAGTTTCATTGAATTCAAGTCAGCGGTTGCTGAGATACAACCCAGACAAAAGCATGACAGAATGATGGACAGAGGGACTATATGCTCAACTGAAATTTTCAGCAGCATAAAAATACTAAAGAAACAACAACACACAGTAAATAAATTATCAGCCTTTTTTGTCAATGCAAGTGATGCTCTCTTTTGGGACATTTCTAGATATATTAAGTTCCTAAAACTGTTACTGTTGCTGTTTTAATTCAGAATAGGATGTTCTTCATATGTGTTGGCCCCGTAAACCAAACAAGTCTATCATAATTATTATGTTGTCTTGATCAAGCAAACTGAATTGCACCTACTCAATGATATTTGATAGTAGCGGCCAGTATTATTGGTCAAGGACAAAGACCTCAGACAAATACTTGGGTTACTGCAGACACAATGCATGTCACCTCTGATATACTGTAGGTCAGCTGTATGAGATGTTCCTTGACTGGGTCTAAACCCACCTGCTCAGAGAATGAGGAGCTAGAAATCAGTAATTGTAACCAGTCTGCCTAACACTGGAGGTATATACTCACTGGATGCCGGACAGCTGTGTTTCAAGAGAAGACACCTGTTTACGAAGACCCGTGATCTTCTCATTGGCCACCTGAAGCTGCTTTTCATGTTCTGCAGTCATCTGAGTGATCCTGAATAGGTATGAAAATAAGATTGTAAAGCCTTCTTAGTGATAATGATCAAATATATAAATTAGAAGCAATGTCTGTGTGACCTTATGCAGATTTGAAAATAAAAATATGCCTTTTTAGGGTAATCCAGATTGAATTTAACTATAAATTACAATCATCTTAGTAGTTGTGAATGAAAAGAAAGATGTACCGATAAATGTACAAGTCTATTTACTGATCTATTTACTGATGATTAAAAATAATTTGCAATCTTCTGAGACAATTTGATATTATAAAACAGATTGCAAGAGTGTTCTAATTTTTTAAGAAAATGTATTATGAATGCCTCAATACATAAACAAATTTAATGACTTCCGAGACATATAAAGTTTTAGTTTCTATTATTAAAACCTACTAACAAACAGTTAATGAAGCTAACAAGATGAGCACGAGTTCTACAAGACAAAGGTCAGAAACACATGAGTGTTAGGATTAATCATTAAGATATCCTCTTATGCACACTATGCACTTTCAAACATGCCACCAAAATGATTAGTTATTACGACAAAAACAATCAAACTTTTGTCATTAAATCCAAGATGTAACAGGGTATAAGAAAAACAAGAGGGCCATTATGGTCCTTAATCGATCACCTGAGGACACAGGTTTTTAGTAGGCTCATATCTGGCGTCAAGTAATTAAGAGTTATTAACTTTAGAAATCTTTGGTGAAAATTGGACCATTAGTGTGGCCACTGGGCTGATAACATTTTTTAGAATTTTACCTAGTAACCTACTGAATCCACATGATCCACTTTAAAACATATGTAAGATTTCATACAGGCATACATTCTGGCCAAGTTTGGTGAAGATTGGGCCATCAATGTGGCCTCTAAGTGTTTCTAAGGTTTTTCTAAAATTAGACCTTGTTACCTAGTTGTTGACCCCACGTGACTTTGTTACAAACTCACCCAAGATTTCTTGCAAAAAACACTAGAGACCACATTTATAGCTCAATGTTCAGCAAACTTCGTCAGAATGTTTGTCTTCATGAAATTTTGAATGAGTTCGTAACTGGGTCACGTGGGCTGACCAAGTTTGGTGAACATTGGGCTATAAATGTGATCTCTAGTGTGTTCACAAGTTTTTCCTAAAATGCGACCTTTTGTCCAACTTTTTCACCCTAGATGACCCAATAATGTACTCATCCAAGATTTCAGGCAAACATACATTCTGACCAAGTTTGATGAAAATTGGATTAAAACTGTGGATTCTAGCATGTTCACAAGCTTGAATGTTGACGCCGCACGACGGATGAAGGGTTATCAGAAAAGCTCACCTTGAGCACATTGGGTTCAGGTGAGCTAAAAATGGCTGTACACAGAATTCTCACAAAAATATACTGGTACCATTAACTGTTACAATGATATTAATTTCCACACACTAATTTACATGTTTAGTCTGTTTCAAAAAAAAAGGTTGGCCTGAAATTAATTATGAAATGAAGTTCCCTTGATTCAATCTTTCAACTTTGTTGTTGGTTTTATACTTTGAGCATCTTTATAAAAAACTTAAAACTTAAAACAACCATACTGTGATAAGACTATTCTTTTAACATTTTTTTTAGGCGGCCCAAAACAGATGTGACAGATGAGTTATTTCAGATCTTCATTCAGTTTGCATTTGGTCAAACCGGTTTAATAATTCCCATAATGGGTATGAAATGGTGAACACAGGCATGACATTCCAAAGTTGTAAAAATTGTAGTGTCATCATGCTTCAGCTCAGTTTATAGGGATATTTCAGTGGCTGTATAATGTATGGCATCATGGCATGCTATCAAAAAGATGGTAGCACTATATATGCTTCAAGTGAACATGGTCTCTGAACAGTAAATAAATTAGACATGTTCTGGCTTCTGCAAACTTACAAAAAAAAGCAACATCATCAGCATGTTAAGGATGTTACATATCAAAAAAACATGCAAGTTCATATAAGCGACATTACATTGCAAACCAACATTTTCACATTTCTGGTTACCTTCTGCACAAAGAAACAGTTTCATCTTCACTGTTATAATAAAATCATCAGTAATTAAAATTGTTGTTCAATTATTTATTTAAATTAAATTAATAAATTACTGATTATCTTATAGTTATTCAAATTTATATTTTCAGATTACACAAAGAAAAAAAGCAACTAATAAATATTTAATTTGTTAAATACCAATAAATATATGCTTAAAACTTCGATGCCTAAATCCCTAACCAACCCTTGCACCTGTATAAGCAATACCTGTAACATTTTAAAACATGGACAAGATCACAGCTCAGTATTATGAAAACAGAAATCCTGGTTCTTAAGCTGTCGCAATGTGATAACTTGAATACAACAATAAATATAGGACTTAATTGGATTCATGTATATATAATGTCCTATTAAAATAAAGATTAGGACAATGAGTTCAACAACAACAACAATAGAGAAACCGTTCTATATGTTGAATATTTAAACCTTACAAAATTGAGAAATAATAAAAATGCAGAGAGGATGTACTGGGATTATTTTACTGACCTCTGATGGTGTTCAAATGACAGGTTCTTCTGATCAGATGTTTGTGCCTTCTTCACTTCAGACAGTTCTTTCTCCAACTGAAAAACAATATGTGGACATATGTAACAAGATGTGCAGAGGACTGATCACACAACCTGCCCCGCCATCCAGAAGGTGAAATGCCGCATAATGAATGGTTACTTAGCTGATGAGGACACATTCTACATTTAGAAGCAAAAGCTGGATCTGAATACATCAAACTGAAGATGCACTCTTTTCAATTCAATGTCTAAAGCATCAAACTTACATTTTATAGCTGACAATTTATCATGCTGACCTTCAACAAAATCAAATGATTTAATCTTTACTTTTCTTATTCTATTTTAAACTGAAAATGACCTCTATGTACCTCTATGACCCTTGACCTATTGAGCTCCGTGTCCTTGTTCATCTCCTGAATGCACCGTTCTAGTGTGTGTACCAGCATGGCAGGACTCTGCTGGGAGGCGGGGTCACTCTCAAAGTATGCCTTGCCTCGCCTTCTCTCTGCCTCTACAAGAATCACCCGCACCTGGTTCAAGGTCGTCTCCGACAGAAAGTTCTCACGAGAGAAACCGTCAGCCTTCCGGCTAGCCTCCTGAAGGCTCTGCAATGCAAGTTTAATTGAATAATATTACTAACATTTGTCTAGTATTCACCAACCATTCTTAAGCCCAGGCCAAGACTTGAACTGTAAGTCACCTTCATGCCACCATAATTTAATCTAATAATGAAGTTTTTGGGTTATATTCATCAAAAATATAAAATCCTAATAAAAGTTTTCTTGTTAAATTGAGACATTTCATTACATTTTAAAAAAAGATCCCTAGAATTAATTTATATGTCTAAGATTAAATTAAGATTTAACATAGTGTGATGTATAACTGTATTAGTGGTTTGCGATTTTAGTTGCAATGTAAATTGAGACTAAATCAAATGGTCCTGTAAAACTTAAAGCTGTTGACTATGTACTCCTCCCATCCATGGTTTAGTTTGAGTTTAATAATACTGTGATGCACCTACTATGAAGTTTTAGTTACTTTGGCTACAAGTAAGTTAAACTTAATTTACTTTTCTTATGGACCATATTTCAAGAAGGATTAGTAATTTTGTTTTCTTTTTTTTTTATATATAAAAACATAACACATGCACACACTTGAACATGAATTCAATTTTTGGAAAACAAAATAGATCTAAACACTAAACAACACTTTCGTTTATAAAACTGATGGTAGAATAAATAGAATATTAGGTTTTTGTTGAACAGTAAAAATATTATTACACTCTGCACTACATCTAAATCACTCAGCAAGTCTTTAGATTTAGATCTGTCTCAGTCTCGTGTAATAAAACTTTCTTAATTCACTATTAACCTAGAATCTCTGTCTACATAACACTATCTGTCCAACAGAGAGGTCCTAAGCAGATTTTTTTCAGAAGAATTGTGAACCAGTCTGTACAGCCTTGGCCTGGCCTATGTGCTTCAATCATTGCTATATGTTGTAAAGGAGGTAATCTTTCTGACTTGCAAACAGCCATTTCCACATACCACCCACCTTGTCTACAGCCATTTCCAGATACCACCCATCTAACCTACAACCAACCACTTCCACATACCATCCATCCTGCCTACAAACAGCAACTTCTACATACCATCCATCCTGCCTACAAACAGCAACTTCTACATACCATCCATCCTGCCTACAAACAGCAACTTCTACATACCATCCATCCTGCCTACAAACAGCAACTTCTACCTACCACCCATCCTGCCTGCAAACAGCCACTTCCACAAACTACCCATCTTGCCTACAACCAGTCACTTCCACATACCTGTTCCTGCACCTTGAGTTTATGCTGTAGCTCCTTAACTGTGGCCTCTAGCTCACAAATCGTGTTCTCCAGGTTAATTACCTCTTTGTGCCTGAAACACATAATCACTGATCATGTCTGATCACCCTATTGAACAGGGATATATCAGAAAAAAAGTACACTCACTCAATTGCAGTCAAAGAGGGTTGCCATTTTTCACTGCACATGATTAAGGCTAACGGTAGGTGACAATAACAATCGTGAATTGGGAAAATTAACCCAAATACTCAATTATTCAAGTAGGATAAGGAATACCAGACCTTGGAATCAGTGCATCATGCAGGCTTTCAGCTATTAATGTCTGACCCTAAAGAGATAGTTCTATCCTAGATGGACATTTATGATTGACTCTTATGTTATATATAATCTCATCTTTACAAAAACAATCAAGAAGCATCATGAAAAATGTCAGAAGGTAAAGTATTTATTGAAAATATTTCAAATCATAATCATCCTCTATTCCATTGGTTAATTGTTGCAGTAAGAATCAGTAAGTCTAAATGCAACTAAGATTTGTGGAGTTGATTAAGGTTTAAGTCTTAAGAAGTCTAAGGAATAAACAAATTATTAACTAAGACTTAAGAATACATATTAAAAAAAATCATTCTGTCATTATAATTTCTTTGCTATTTGATGACATACATGTGATCCTTTGCATTATCAACTTGCATGACAGTGTTATGTTAGTTTCAACAAAAAAATCCTTACATGTAATTGTTACATAACACAATGCGAATACAGAGAAGGCAAGCTACATGGCAGTATGTAAAAGATAAATAAGCAAATGTTATTAGCCTTAAAATACCTTCAAGTATGTTTTATGGTGTTAGGTCTTAAACATGTTTCACAGGAACAAGGATAACAAAGATCATAATTTATGAACACTGGATGATAAAAATAAAAACTTGATGAAGAGTTGTAAGCATTGCAAACATGAGGCATGGCATTGTGATGAGAATGCCAAGCAACAGAGAGCAGTATCTTACGTGTACAATCTAGTGTCTCCATCTAGACTAGAAAAGTAATTCATTTAAACTGAACTACTGCATAAGATAATGCATCAGTAAATTTGAATGAATGCATAAAATTAAAGAACCATAATGTCAAAAATTAATTTTAATTTTCATCAGTAAAATTAAAAGATCACATTTTATGGTGTGCTTTTACTTTACGTCTGTTGTAAAAGTTCTGTGAATCTAAAGCTTATCTGGCTATAGTAACATTATAATTCAGGCCTGCTAAAAGCACTTCTAACACCTGTTTCAATGGTTTGGTATGTTCTTGCTTATACAACACATAAACACAATAGATGTTATCTTGACAATGACAATGTCTAGCTACTATCATTAGAGGAGGTCACTGACAAATGTCTGGATGGCAAACCATTGCACATCATATCAGCTGGAAGACTTCCCCACATGAAATATTTTTCTCCTGACTGAGGCTTAACCTCAGACTCAAACTGAGAGGTTGAGGAGCAAAGTCAGGCACTCTAGCTGTTCAGGCATTAGAACCTTTATTTTCTGGTCTTCAAGATGTAAATTTGGAAGTATATCTTCATATAATGATGATTTCAAAAGTCTTGACCAGAAAAATAGCTGGCAGTCATGTAAGTTTTCCGAAACTGGAGGGCAAGCTAACTATATCAGAAAGCCACAGCTGTCCCACTGTGAAAATTTTATTTTTTGATGTTTTATGAATTTGTTGGTACAAGAATGACCTTACTTGAGGTCCATTAAAGTGTCTTTGTTGATCATGGTATCATGGAGTTTAGCCTTCAGCTCTTCAATGGACAAACGGAACTGCCGTTTCTGGGACTCCGTCAACTCATTGGCCTGTGGAAATAGCAACAGATAAAATATACACCAGGAAACTGGAAAAGGACTCATGGGAAAAACAAAAATAGATGTTTACAAGAAGAATACACATCTATGTTGAAACAAGTTCCTGAACATAGATTGAAGAAAAAGATATTAACAAAACTAAGAAAGTAACAAAAATATTACTCTTTGTGCTAAGAATGATTAATAAATACACAATAGGGCTATCACTTCATCATCACTCATATCACTTCCTCATTGCTCATATCACATCCTCATTGCTCATATCACATCCTCATTGCTCATATCACTTCCTAATCACTCATATCACTTGCTCATCACTCATATCACTTGCTCATCACTCATATCACTTCCTCATCACTCATATCACTTTTAAAAAAATACTTCATACTTAAATTAAAACATTAGGAATTGTTGGGTCTTCTTAAATATCACCCTTCACATCATGTTAACTTTTTAGCCCTTTTAGAATTTCCTGGATGTATTTATTGTATAGATGCAAATCTGGCAGTCACGAATTCCTTTTGTGTAACTTGAATAATAAAAGAACATTTCATTTACAGGCTTTTTCTCACCATTTTGGGAATATGACCTGACCTCTAGAATTAGAACATTTTAGCATTGTTTAGACAAAATTGGGAAAAACTCAAACTGTATTATTATGTTTATCAAATAAAACAAAAATCAAATATTTGGTTAATTCAACTGCTTTATGTTATATTCCACACTTTGACAAATTGAATGTCTATTTTTCATCCAACTGAATTAGTCAATTATGTCATTTTTTTACTAGAAGTGAGAATTAAAATTTATTCATTATTTGCATAGGGAATTTTTTCCTCAAAATTGGGGAAAAACCCATACTTTTTATGCTTGGGAACATGACCTAATAGCGGTCTTCAAAACAAGCAAAATAAAAAAAACTGTTTTAAACATATTTATCACAACAATAGATTCTGTGTATGTTGTATTCTGCACAAGTTACTATTATATAGTGAAACTAAGTATACCCTATAAGCTCTTCTTTTTTCTGCTTTCAAAATAATTTGCAAATTATCTAAAAACCATTTTCATACTCTTGCCTTTTTTTACTTAAATAATCTCTCTTCTGCTTTTTGTATACCCATTCCCATGGCTCTATATTTAGTGATTTGCAAAATATTTTAAGTCCTTCCACTATTTAGAAAAAAACGTTGCATTAGTAAAGTTTTGTTTAGGTGCATGTCATGCATTCTAAGTTTCACACTGTTTATCCACAGTTAACTAACAAGGTACATACAATATCATCAAACATGGCTCACTTGTGTCTATTGATACAAATAAGTTCTGTTGTTTTTTTTTCCTTTTATACACTCTGTATTTCTTATCATATCATGACCTACATCGCAATACATTTTGTATTGCAAACAGCACAAGAATTTATTAATATACAGTATGTATGGAATATTGTTGTTTTCATTAACTAAAAAAAATAATAATATCAAATGAATATAATTCAATCATAAAATTTGTTTCTCAAATGACTATGAACAATAATGTTAAAATACAAATAACTGTCAGACCTCTATCAGCCTGCGCCGAAGGTCAGCCACCTGCTCCTGGGAATCCTTCAGGGCCTTCTCCATGTGAGACCTACATCCAGAAACAGTACAAATACACAAAAACACATCAGTTCAGGGGTTTTTTTTAATCGTTTTTAGTAACAATATTTAAACAGGGTATTTTATGCTGTTTTCTTTTCTTGATGGGTTTGGTTTTTGGATACATTGTACTAGCTATTAATGTTGGAAAAAGGCCCTAGACAAATGTCTGATTCGACCCACCTTTGTGTTCACAACATGCTACTTATATAATAGGCAGCACTATGTCTTTTTTATCATGAGTTTAAAGGCAGCATCAGACAGTTTACCTGTATCAAATGCATGGACTAATATTTCTCCACTATATCTGGGACTTTAGGCATAATTTCTCCATAAACTCGTACTTCAGTTCAAGTAAAGGTGATTTTTAACACTTCCTGTATTATATGATAGTACAAATGCCAAAAATTACTCTAAATGTTCAGCCTTTCCAAATCTATAAATATGCACAATGGTGATCTCTAGTGAAAATAGATACCGACATCAGCACAGAATACCCGGATGGCGATACAATGCGATCTCAAAGCTAAGTTGCTATGTGGTTTTCTTAGTTTAAAAATAGCTATCTCTGCAACATTGCTAAGACAGGAAATGCCAGTTTACAATGACAAGTGGAGATTTATGCATTACTGTTCTAGCAAATATAGGGAATCTATGAACAGTATTTTGTAGGACCTTTCCAGATAACAGTTACTTGATAATTTCAGAAAATTATATTGATTCAGCCTACCAGATACCACCTTTAAACTAATACTATCTCTGGATATCTAACAGACTGTAGCTGGGATGATGAAACCAACCAATATCTGGAGAATGTTAACACTTAAGCAGGCACAGTACCACCTTTACTGTGACAGCATGCGTTCAAAATTTAACACAATACTAGGTCTCCTTTACTGACATATAGAGTAAACCATCACTGAGAAATGGTAAACCAGTTCAGGAACAACCATCAATATATGTGAATGAGGTTCTATATGGCTCTGTTTTAAAGATGTTTGTCATAGTCTGACACTGTTTGTTGACCTGCACCTAAAGAAATACTCTTTACATCAATTTCAACGCTGGTCATACACCACAATCAACACTGGTGGTACATTACGAAATGATTTTTTGGTTTGGAAGGACACATATCATCTTGTACAGCACAATAGGTGATACCCTATCTCCTCTACAGTATAATGACCTCATTGATAAAAATAAAGTAAAGGATGATACAATAAACATAGTTATAAATCTTAATGGCAATTTATTGTGCAGTGCACTGAAAAAAGGAATAGTAAGGAAATATGACACTTTAAAAAGGCTTGGAGTGAAATCCGTAATGAATCTTAGTCATTTTCCTTACTTTAAAAGAAATTTCCTTATGTTACAAATGTCCTTATATGTAACAAAATTTTTTATGTTTATGTTTCATTCTTAAAACCATTTAATCTTAAAAATTTCCCAAAACTTGGCAAGATTCTTGGGCTATTTTGAAAATTTTAAGTAGATTTCTAAATTTGAGAAAATGACAAAGCATCATTATTGATTGAGTAAATTTCTTGTCTATGTGAGAGAAAATGACATGGTCATTATTGATTTGGCCCCTGTAATACTCACGGTGGTCCTGTCTCTATGGCCGAGGATGTGCCTGAGATACGACGGGAGCTGAACAGTTCGGTGGATGGCAGGGTGGAGAAACCAGTCTTTGAGGGGCTGCTGGGAATGTGCAAGACTGTCCCCACCCTCGATGAGCTGGCACTGAAACCATCTGTCAACAAATGGCTGCTCAGTCTGTCAGTCTCCTTCCTCTGCTGGTCCAGCTGTTGTCTGTAACATTTGATCATTGTGAAGTCTACTGCTCAATGCTTAGCCTGCTAAAAAATCCATTATTTCAATTCTTATTTATTCCAAATGTGAATTTTCTGAATAGCAGTGAGAGGCTATCACACTTTCAATGGTCCATTTCATGCCTCATACAAAAGAGTTCTTAACAAACACAATCATTCAGCTCCTAATAACATCCATTAAATTAATCCCTTGCAATTTTTAACTGTCTATCAAATCAGCAACAGCTTCATGATCTGGATATATACTATTTACCAAAAATAATTAATATTGGCTTTATAACAAGCTAAAAGGTTAATGTTATTGACTTGGCATGAATAAAGAATTTATAACAGGTGAAAGGTACTTAAATTTACACTTACGTATGAAAATAGAAATCCTTCATCAGTCTGACAAAGGTGTAAACAAAATGATTGACCTTACTTAATCAGGTGATATCAGTCATGCACCACTAGTCAACAGTAACTTTAAGCAAGACCCTCTATAAGTGGCTAACATGAAGGTCTTATTTTGACTTGGATTGAGGAACACACAGTGATGGACTAAGGGATTACAACTGTCCAATATGAATATGAATAAAAATACAAAAATGTATAAATATTATCTAATGTTATTTTTTTTTTGTTTAAAGTTGCACAGGCAGGTAATACCATCTGATATTCATTAGGATTTAAGGGTTATTGACCCATTGTTTTAAACTGATTACCTGCCTGTTGTCTTAAACTAACAGTCTT
Source organism: Sinonovacula constricta (assembly GCA_007844125.1). Classification (NCBI taxonomy): domain Eukaryota; kingdom Metazoa; phylum Mollusca; class Bivalvia; order Cardiida; family Solecurtidae; genus Sinonovacula; species Sinonovacula constricta. The sequence goes on from CM017558.1 coordinate 81,798,238, forward strand.
AAGAAATATATTTTAGCTTATTTCAAGAATTAAAACTTACTCAGGATATTTCATCTCATCGTGGAGTTTTAACAGCATTTTCCAAAAAAAGGACGTACCTGAGGTCGGAGATGGTCTTCTGTTCTGAAGAGATGTCCACCAGTGCTGACAGATTTGGTGGCAATGATAGATGCTTGATATCCTAAAATCAATCGAATGTTAGGAACATTAATCTTTGTCAAATTACACTTATCAACAAACAATACAAAATGATTGTTATTAGCTAAAAACAACATGCATGTTAACAAAACATTGCTTGAAAGTCAAGACTGTAGCAAATAGTGCAGATCATGTTTAGTTTCCAAAGAGAACTGGCTATTCTGGAGCTACACTAATTGCTGAGCTGGCTAAACGTTAAGAGTGACAGACAGATGGACAGATTTTTATATCAGGCAAGAGGCCCAATATTACACAAGCATATAAACACACACAGTTATTAATTAGACAACAGTTTATGAATGTTTCCTGCACAAATGTAGTACGAACAACAGTAACTTAAAACCACTTTTCAACATTTCATGATACAATTACTTCAAAAATTCGGTAAAGCTGTAAAAAAGAGAGTACATAAGTAATGCAGAGAGTCTAGATGTACCTTTACATTGCTAAGAGTTTTAGAACATACCAAAGTTTTGTTAAATGTTGATGTAATGTTTCATTTTTTCAAATACTTTAAAAACATAGGAAGCCAGTTTGAGATTCATTTATTTGAGTTTTAATACTAATAAATTATTAATAAAATTTAAAATATATGCATTTTTCTTTTTTTTATGTATTTCTCAATTCTTCATAAAAAGGAAAGTCTTATACAAAATGCAGTTTGTAAATTTATGACAATGTTTATATTTTCTATGTAAAATGTGAAGTAAGAAATACAAGAAAGCGTAAAAAGGATGTTGCAGCCAATGGACATTGTATAACAGCAAAAAATTTCAAAGATAATCTAACAAAATCAGAAAAGCTAAATTACAGTATATCTCTACATGTATACCTAAAGTACAACTAAATAATTATGGTTATTATATGATAATATTTAATATCATAATCAAACCTGAAACTGAGGCCACACCTTTAAGTAATAAAAATTAAAGAAAAAATTGACAAAAGAAAACAAATAGAGGTGAGTAGTTAACTTTCCTTTTGTAATTAAACTCACCCCTTACTTAGGAAAAAATAACATTTTACCTATGTCCACAAACTTGTCACTTCATATCCGTAAAGTCAATCAGATAAATCCTTCAGCAAATACAGTATTTAAATAAAAACTATTTGATTTAACAAACTGTTTACAAAAGGATTTTGATTGTGTCTTGATTTGAAGGTCTTTTATATTTGTTCTTAGGCCTAACCAAATATTTGCACTTTTTACAATGGAGACTCAATACCAGATTATATGGTTGGTAGTTAAAACTTATTTCTTCATGATCAATTATGAAACAAGTTCTTTCAACCTACCTAAAAGCTATACAAACTCCATCGCAACAATATACTCAGTACAATAACAATTTAAAACAAGAAGTATAGCATGGCAACATCGAACTGACACTCATCTATTTCAACAATATAAATGCAAAACCTCAACACTTGTTTGGTCTTATATAACAAACAAATGCACTGAATATGTGTTTCTTTCAACAGATTGTAAACCATGAAGGATTTACAGAAACCATCGAATATTTATGAGTGCCAGCATAATGTTGCCAGATAATGATATGGCACAGAAGGCGATTATTATTCATTGACCCATTGCGTCAGTTACACTTTATAATAACACCTGAAACCGACATTGCATTAAAAAATCAGCTGCACATTTGTAGAGCATTAGACTGCCATTCAAGAGACCTCAGGTTCAAATCATACTAAAACACCACATTTTTCATCCTGTTTATGCTTTCCTTATAATTCTGTCTTTTTACTTATTTTTTTTTTTTTGCAGGCTAATATATTACTAGCTGCTGAAATTATCTACAATCAGGTATTCTATTATTTTTAAACTACAAAACATTTAAACCTGACATGGAGATGGTGTCTGCAATTGTATTTATGGTTTTTAATCTATCTTGAATATACACATCCCAGCAAAAACAGTTCTCCTTCTCAAGTAGAGACTAATGAACTAAGGACTGTAAATAGATTTTTACAAGGACTAATATTCTACATCAGTAAGAATATACGACAAAGTCCTATGAGAATTGCAACAAATACCAAGATTTGAAAACACACAAGACAAAGGTATTCACATGCAAGCCAGGTCTGAGGGGAAAAATCAAATTACTACAATGTCTTTTTGTATTTATCATGCTTGTTACCATTACCTGGCTAGACTCTGGTTTTCCAGCACTGCTGTTTGATGCATTTAATTCACCCAAGGCAGATGATCCTGAAAAAATATCAAAAAGATCAGAGAGTTGATCATATATTTAACTAGACATAGTAGAAACTAAAGGTTCTAACACCTTTAAAAGAATGACTATAAAGCTTCAGGAAGAACGAATCAATGATATTAAATACACAATATATTATATAAAAAGTGCACCAGATTTTGTGCAAAATATGTATAATATCCAGATTTACAATTATACTGCGTTTGGTCAGACTTTGTCGTATTTCCAAAAAATGTTTGACATCACAAGAAATCCACGGAAACATGTCCAACAACATGCAACTGGTGCAATGCAAGAGGTACCTTCATTGCCATCATTTAAACTTTGAGACGATGATGGGGGTGACATGACACACTGTTTTATTGGCTTACCATGACATTGTGTACAGGCATATAGGTAATGTCACAAGTAATGACCAAACTTTCAAACTCTGTTTATGGTTGTTACACATAACACAATATGCGACTCAAACAGGTGACAGAGAAAAGTGTAGCTAATTGGAAGAATATAAGGAAAAATTCATTATTCATCACAGCTTACTAAAACAATTTTAACTACTCTGACTTGTGTTTCTACTTTTGAATTTATACATGTGTGCTTGCAGTCATCAACCATAGGGTTAACAAACATGTTGTAAATTCAGTTCAAGTCTTAAATATTTCTTGTTATTTCAGCACATTGCGCATAAAAACTGAACATGTTATCTAATTCATGTTTCCCAGGAACCACTTTGTTTGTGTAACTAAACACTGAAATAAGACACTCATACTTATATATAATATACCCACTTAAATGAGAATAACAAATTAAGTAATCAGACATTTTAATTACCTTGATAGATTCCTTTCTTATTTCAACTAAAGATATAGCACATTGATTTATTCTTTCTATTTCTTTCTTTATACTATAATTGGAATTATAAAGACTTTTCTTGGAATGATGAAGACTGCATTTAAGTGAATAACTATTTACATGTACATGTGTCTTACATGTACATGTACCTTGCAGCAACTGTACTAAGTATTTATCATTCCAAATGCTGGATTATTTAAAAATGTGATTCTCCTGTCCTTTTTATTCACAAAAACAAAAATCAAGAAACATTTCAGTAATCATTGATTAGACATACATGTTATATAATGATAAGACATACTACAACTGGTACATGTAACCTCGACATAACAGCAAGAATTAAAAGTACACTTGGAACACATGGACTTTAATCTACTCTTCTATCTAGTATCTACCTGTTCACATTTACAGTAAAACCTCACTAAGAAGAACAACTGTGTTGTTTTGTTTAAAGTGTCTCACTAAGCGAGGTGGTCCTCTAAGTGAGTTACATAAACATGAATTCATTATACTACTGCTTATATCTACCAGTAAGTTTTAATATTATATTGTCCTTATATTTGATTAATATTTAAGTTTACATATTGTGTTATAATTTATTTGTTTTAATATTCCTTGTTATGTTTTATAATATATCTTATAATATAGATATTAGTCATTTTTCACTAGGATATAATTAAACATAAAAATAAGGTTGATTTTCAGTATTTATCATTTGCTGTAAAACATATTTAACAAAATGGTGTGAAGAGAAATCAATAGTAAATGAGAAATTACTTTGCATGCATTTTTAGATAAGTTTTACTTTTTTTACAGTATGGCTAAATAGGCCAGGTGGCACATAGACTGATGCTAAAGTCACATTTAGGGGCAGATAATTATGTCAGTATTTAAAAATGCATATTCTTGCTTATTTCATGGAAGTTGGAGACTAAAATTGCTTGTTTGTTCATTTGATGAGTTTACTGTCCCACCATCCGTATTTAAAATTCAGTCATTAAGAGAATGTGTCCACCTTAAGCATGTGCAGTGCTGCCTTTACTGTGCATAGCATGCTTTGAACCACTGGAAAGATACCACACCCAGTCACATCCTGACACCAGGTCTACTAGTCATGGAAATAACCTTCTAATATTTCTTTTATAGAAAGGGAGCTATACCACTAACATTTTTAACAACTTAAGTGTGTAGTTGCCCTGCACCATGCTTAGCAGCTTGGGATCGACTGGGGCCTACTGTATATGAAATATTCAGGTGCATGACAAAATCCTCTCTGGACAAAATCCCTTTGAATAGGAAAAAATCCTCCATACATTTTCCCATGGTGGTTATAAAGCTGCCAGTAATTTCGCCAAGAGTGGACAAAAATTATCCACATTATTTTTGTATAAAATCCCACTTCTTATACTCATGAGACGTACATAAAATTAAAACAAAATAAGTTTCAAGAAAGTGGTATCTTTATGAAGTATACATTCACAAAACAATTATTTTTTCTATTTTAAAAAATGTCAGTTTGAACATATGCAAAGCAATTATAAAAGTCAGTTATTGCAATGTTGTATTAAAATAACTGGGTGATGGGAAAGCATTTTACCCACCCTTACAAATGATGGGAGGGATTCTGCCTGCCTTAGAAAAATTATGGGATGGATTTTGTCTCTGGAAAACTATGACAGGGATTTTATTGACATACATATGCTGAAATGCACAAACGTGATTTGTCCACGAGTGATTGTGTCTGCCCCAAGGTTGGACTCTACATGGTAAATTTAAAGACAAGGAGGTATCAAAATCGGCTCTTCCATGATATATATACGTATTTTACAAGACATTACTGCAGATACAGAATGCAAAGAAAAACATGTTGTCACCTTCAAATTATATATTTGGCTCAGAAAATCCTAAATTATACATGTCTGTTATAATTGATGTGATATGACCTGGGGAAAAAACATTACCCAGGTAAGGGACTGAACCCATGACCTCCTACTCTGGAGTCAGGTTCTCTGCCAAATGAGAGCTACCCATGCTGACAGCTAACGAGACAGCAAATTTCACTACATTACCAATTTTCACATTCAATTACACCACAAATGCATGATAGAGTAAGATCTGGTCTTAGATAAGCACTACAGACTCAATATATCACATGACTTCCTGATAAGCTTGCTTGTCAAGAGTTCATAACCATTGACTTATCGGGTTTTATTGTCCAATACTCCATCAGGTTCTATTTACCAGTTTGTCACTTCATCGACAGATTTAAACTCTTCAAACAAAACATGCCTGTACATGCCAAACTCACGTCAAAAGTAAAAACAAAAACCATAAATTGAGTGCAAAGAATTTTTTTACCAAAAAGTGCAGCACTTTCTGCTCGTAATTTGTTGCCTTCGGCCTCGAGGTTCTTTATTTGGTCCAGAAGCTGAGCGGCGGTTGGAGCTTTCCAGTTGGTTATTGGCCGTCCAGACTTGATGGGACTAGGAACTCCGCCGATGGCTCCACTTAGCGAAGTGGCAATCGAAAATCCGGGTGCTGCTGCCATTTTTTCACTGTTATTTCAATAAATTATGGCGTTATGTTCTTCCTGACTTCCGCCAGAGTCAGAACAACGTAAAGATTATCCATCTGCAACACAAATCATATTCAGGACAACAAGTTTGTTTACTGTTTTCATATCCGCCGCGAACTCACCAAAGCGCATGCGTGCTCTGTGACGAATTCACCATTTCTCACAGTCTGGAGTTCCTTCCCCTGGTCAGTTGGTGTACATAATAAAATAGACCACAAACTTACTCTGTGTATTTAGCAGTTTATTTTCAAAATGTCACAAAAACATGTACATGAAATAAATAGCTATGTCATAATAAAAAGGTTTCGATCTGCATATACTTCTGTGACACCCAATGATCCACGTGTTTAGATACTTTAATGCAGCACTGCAGCTGATTTTCTCAGAAATGAACAAAAACACTAGCGGATCCGGGGTTGGGGGGGGGGGGGGGGGGGGGGGGGGCTGGCGAATTTTCCGAGGTGTTCCGATTGGCTAAACGTGCTACACTGGACATAGGTCAAATCATTGACAGTTATGCAATGAAATATCCTCGTCGAAATAATTCTCATGGACCCGTCGTCAGAATAAAAATATGACCTGTCTTTGTTTTGCAGTTCTGAAACCATAATTGCTTATGTTTGCCCACCATGCAATTATTTAAAACTTGTATATAGTATCGAAATATTGTACATTCAAAACGTCTCCCAAATATAGCTAAACAACTTAGGGGAGTATGGAAATTAATGATTTTATCAAGCATTTATCAATGTTGGTAGCTCTGGTTGACAAAACATAAAAAAAAATCACACACCCGCCACCTTCAACCAGAAATCCTGGATCCGCCACCCCCAAAACAAATTAAAATGGTGATATGTTTTATTTATTAAGAAGATGAAATTAAATCAGTTATAACTGTTTTAAAACTACAGCACATGGGCCGTTTACAGCACACTTGTTTTAGACATGGATTGGTTCAGTAACTAGCTTGAGCAATCGGAACACCTCCGATAATTCACGAATTGCCTCGGCCATTTCCTTAAGTGGGACTTCTTTTGTGACAGACGTCAAAACAAAGATGGCAACTCGGATGACAGCTAACTACAGTACGATGCCTGTTAAACTTCAGCTTGTGGCGTCTTCAAATTTAAATCATCCAAGGTTAATTTACCCAGCGCAGCAGACACGCAGCTGTCAAACGACGCCATTGTTCATGTTGTGTGCGAACTACTTAGGCATTTTCTTCTTCCGACTTCCGGCGAGCAAAATGATTGTGATTTCAGTGAGTATTATTGCACCAGATACATCCGAGGGATGAGTGTCCCGAGGACGGAATTGCCCGTGGAGTTCCGATTGAAGCTTGAGCTTTTCGAAAAGAGGCGGAAAGTGCCGAAGTGTTCAGATTGCCTCCTTGCCGTTTCATATTCATATTCACCTTAGATCATTTATCTCTATATTGTCTGTATTATTTATTGCAAGAATTCGTTGAGGTTCTTTTTTATGTACCAGACATCATTTTGTAATCTATAACTCTACATCAAAAGACGAATTCGTCATCAAGTCGGCTATATTTTGTGTAAATAGGCAAACCATTCTCCACGTGCCTTACACTTACACTGATTAGATAAGCCGGTTTATGTAACATGCTTCACATGCCGTTTTGGAACGGCCCATTTACCAATGAGACAGCTTAATTTTCTAAGTAACTTTGGTCTATGGTTTGACTGTATTGTGTAACCTTCAAACAATTTCGCAATCGCAAATCTTAGTCACTACTCTGAACACTCGAATCCCTCGGCTATTTTCGATGTTTTAGTAAAAACTGTCAAAACAGGAAGATACAGCACGTTAGTTTAACACTACACAAACATTGTATTGTAAATAGCGACGTTTGCAAGGTATGTTACGAACTTTTACTCTATGTATTATTTACTTAAATTTGTTATACATACCGTGTGATACATATGTATTTTAGTTCAAAAACTGAATTAAAACTGGCAAAAGTTTATCAATGATTGCATCTAGTCCTATCATTATCAATATCAGTAAGACCTAGTATCATATTTTACCCATACCATAATTGCATTAATATGTTTCACACATTTAGTTCTGCCCTATATGTACATCCCATAAAAAGTGAAAAATGAATATCAATATATATAATGGTGAAAAATAAATGTGATCTGAGATGGCTTGTACATGTAGGCCTATGTTGGACTTGGTTGAATCATGTGTGATTATTAGTCAGCAACAAAAATAGCAAAATAGGAAAACACCTTTAAAAACTTCACTCAGCATTCATATATGGAACACAATAGCATCTGTTTAATTCTGTATCCTCAACTTTTGAGTTTTGTCCATGTCATGTCATATTAGGTGTCAAGCAGAAGGTCTTGATCTTAGGTTAATTCATTAACAATGACCATGTCCATAGATAAGCCACTGACCAATCAGCAGAGAGATACGCCGTTAGATACCAGATGATGGCCACAATTATCTTCAACAAATTGTGTGAATTGTAGTTTCATCTGTTATTATTTGAAATAAGATTTCTTAACGAAATTTGAGATATCGAAAGTGGGATTTAGAGCCAGCCACAAATTATAGAGCAATGTAAACAAGAGGTAAATCATCTGTTATTTAGTTGAAGCAGTACTATTTTTATGATAACCAAGAACCTTTTTTTCTGCTCTAGAACCTTCCATTTCCAATTTTATAGACAGCACTTCATTTGACATTTAGTCACATCCCAGGCTTCTAAACTACCATATCAGGTCTTAATGTATGCCGTGTATATTTCCCAATATGCCTTCAAACTATCACACACTCCCTCAAAATCTTGTTGTGTTCTTATTTTCATTAGATGTCCAACAAATCTTGGTTCAAGTTACATAAATTGTGCTTATTAATGTCAAAAGACATCCAGTATCAAACAATTATCCCAAGTATCCTTAATACATTGTACTATCCATGGGCGGATCTAGCACTGCTGATGCTCGCTCAATTTAGACCCCACTCCCCAGAAGAAAGAAAACCTGGATCCACCCCTGCTACCACCCGCTAGCTATATCCACTGATTGTCAGTAGCTTATCTATAGGCATAGTCCATGTCATGCTTTTAAAGACTGAATACTTTGCTTTTTTACTGTATGATTTTTTTGTATTGACTGTAGTTGTGGCCACATTTTTTTTTTAAATAATCATTTATATTTTTATAAGTAGTTTTATTATTCTCTATAATTTACCTCCAGCTACCCTATAACCATGGAGGCTCCATTAATGGAAGCAGAAAGGACGCGACCACAGCGCCCCAGTGCCCCACCCTCCCAAACAAGAACACATCCAACCAGACCTGCCCAGCCTATGCTTACCACGGAGATAACCGATTTCAGCACCCTCCAAAAGTGTAACGATGAGGCATGCAGACTGGTAGAACAAGGACTTTCAGCAGATGAGCACGGAACACAACAGGATGCTGTTGCATACTATAATAGTGCTCTTACAAAGATAAACATTGTTCTAAGTGCTAATAGTGAGCAGTTCCGCTGTACTGAGGATCAGAAAAACTCAGCAAAATTAATGCAGCAAAAACTGAACAAAACAAAAATGCAGGTTGAGTACAGACTTCTAGCACTGAAGGACAGCCAATCAATGACTCCTTCTGCACCAGACTCAATGGATGAAGCATACCTACCGACATATGAAGATTCAATAACTGGACGAAACAGTATGTCCAATGCTGAGTATGCTGCCTTGGGTGATAGTATTATGTCTGAAACATCTACAAGTGATTGTGAACTGACAGCTAATGCAACTGAAATTTTCTCGATTGCTGATGGAGTGCAGACTTTTTTCATTACCCCAGAGGGCTATGTAAGTGCACCATCTTACCCAACTGCTTTGAAGATTTTTCGCTTCAATGAGCAATCCCATTCTGCCTCATCAACTGTTCAGCCGCCAGCATTTCTGCAAGTTGGTGAGTGGATCTACCCACTACAGCCAGGCACCTCAGCTGCCCTCCAGTCAAATTATGGTGCCTACATCTTCCCTGACACCATGTCGCCTGCACCAGGTATGTGTTTAATATTTTATATAGATTCTTTAAAATTTATCATTATTGATCATTTAATATTTTGTTTTTTGTTTTGGAAAAGTTTGTTATGTCCCTTCTTTACCCTTATATTTTTTAGTTTTTTTGCTTTGTTTTTATATGTTGTATGCATTGCAGTCACTGTGTTATCTTCTTTATGGTGATGACCAGTATTTTTTTGTTTTGGCTGGGGGGGACGAAGACAGTTAAATGTCTGCATAGAACCATCAATGCAAGACTGATCAGCTGGAAGACCTACTCACATTTTTGCCCTGTTTGGGGACTTGAACGTCTTCAGTGAGGACTGCAGAGTTAAATTATCAACTCTTAAACTTGACTGCTCTTAAAAAACAGGCTGATGATTTTAAAACAAAATATAGACAACAACATTAAATGCCCATATCAGTACAGTAACATGTCTTGTGGTGCACAGGTGGTTTTACCCAGTCATGTGTCAACGGTCTTCCTCCACCAGAAAGCTGGACGTTATTCTAATGATCATAAATGGTTGCTGCAATGGATTTCAAAAACAAAACTAAAACAGTCCAGTAAAATTCAAAGAGTTAGCAACTAAAGAAAGTCAAATAATTTTATTTCCCCATTTTGGTATCTTCCAGACTATGTTTTAAAGGTGTTTCTTGGTAAATCCCTGTATTAATCTTATGATATTTACTTTATAATGACAGGTGCATCTGTTGGATTAATGCTTCCTCCCGAAGTTTCGGCTGATATAAGACAAACACTGGAGGATATTTTACAGTCCTTTACCATGATGAGACAGGAAGATGATGTGGCTGCGGAAACTATAGAAACAAGAGAGACAGAGCAGCCTAGGGAGCCTGAAGGGACTGAGGGACAGGGAACAGAGTCAACCAGTACTAAGATCTCTAAAGGCCTGCTGACAGGTAATAGAGCTTGAATAACTGGAGGACTGCTTCATCATGTTACATTTTCGCTTTGTTGTCATAAAACTTAACCCTTACATCCAGAGGTGGCAGACCTGGATCTACACAATTTGTTCAAACCTTATCAGTTTGTGTTTAGCAAACTAAGAGTTAAATAATATTTATTTCAGTACATTCCTAGGAAATTATTTAGCTTTTAAATCAAATACATGCCATACCCCCTGGACCTGGTAGTGCATTCGATAGAGCATCGGCTCCAAGTACGTGAGGGCCCTGGTTCAGTCCCGGGCCGCGACATACCAAAGTTGTTAAAAAATGGTAATGGTGTAGCTCCCTTGCTAACAGTCAAGCAAATATAAGGGTAGTTCCATGACTGGTTGGCCCATCTGTCGAACCATCTGTCTGTCCGTCTGTCTGTCCGATATTTTTGTACGCTCAATATCCCTGTCAATTCTGCATGGATTTTAAAATAACTTAGCAGAAATGTCAACTCATGAAGATGACGTGTCACGCAAAAGACTCAGGTCAGTTATTTGCAGATCAAGGTCACACTTAAAGGTCAAAGTCATAAATCTTGGTAGTGCACTGGTGGTTGTGTCCACTCAGTAACTCTGTCATATCTGGAGGGATTTTGAAATAATATGGCAGAAATGTCAAACACATAAAGACGACATGTTGTGCACATGACCCAGGTCGGTTACTCGAAGATCAAGGTCACACTTACAGGTCAAAGTCCTATTCCCTAAAAGTGCACTGGTGGTCTAGTCCGCTAATTAACTCTGCCATTGCTTAAGGGATTTTGAAATAACCTGGCAGAAATGTCAAACACATGAAGATGACGCGTCATGCACAAGACCCAGGTCTGTTACTCTTAGGTCAAGGTCACACTTACAGGTCAAAGTCATGATCCCTGGTAGTGCACTGGAATATTCTCCAGAAAAGAGTTAAGTTGTTATGTCTTAGATATAGGCAAACTTTTGGATACCACTTCAAAGGTAAAAGATGCCCCGCAGTTGAACAATGTCTCACCACATTTTTTCCAAATCTAACATGTTAGAGATTAATATCCTCTGGGCATACTTGTGTTAATTGCATTCCTGTAGCACACCAGTTGAGTGTGACCTGTGAATGTAACACTGTTATAGATCTATAATCATCCCATCTGGGGGTACTTTCTAAACCTAAGTCCAGGGTCTTTCTCATCCATTAATAAGCTGAACATCAACAATATGACCATAATTGTGTCAGTGTGATGTAGTAAAAAAAATCACCCCTAGTGTTGTGGTGGACAACGTGTATTATAATACGATGATAAACTTATACCTAACCATGTAAAGAATTTTTGGACAAATGCTAAGAACACCTTCTGAAGTGTTTCACTGCAGAATATTGATCTTAATGACCAGACATCATACCTAAATAAGATAAACTGACCTTCCTTAATTAATCTTTAGAGAAATAATATAAATGATGTGTTAAGATGAATTTAATAAATTTGTTTATAAATATACAGTCATAATTATTGAATAATGGTTAAAAAAGTCAGGAATTGTCACGTTTTGGGTTAACATAAAGAGGGTTCTTTTGAAATGATAGATGCTTTTAGAGACTGGCTGAATGACTGTTATTCAATTTACATAAGTCTTGTCATGTAAGCACAATGCAGGGCGAGATTTTTAGGGGAAAATTATGAGAACACGTCACTAGTATGGACTGCAGCAGGCAAATAAAATGTGCTTTTTCACTAATAAAGATAATGGCTGATAGTTAAAAGCATGTGACTGTCAAGTGTATACACAATTTTCACTATAGTGGGGTATTTTCCACAAAATACAATATATGTATTTACATTTGTGGGCATAGTTTACCTTAGGTCTGTTAGTAAATGTAGGATACTAACGGTTATGACATTATTTCATCCCAAGCTTTTTGATTAAATGAAAATTGAGTCTGTAATCTGTGTCCATTTTTGAAAAGTAGAACAAAGCACTTTTGGAGAGAAAAAACTTTCAGCTTCCTCAAACATTGGCAATAAATACTTTCTCTATGGGACAATACCTTTAAACTTGTTCTATTATAAAAAAGTATACTGTACTTAGTCTAATTGTTATACAGTAGAACTTGCTCCATCATAAAAAGTGTAGAAAAACAAGTGTATGGTACTTAGTGTTATACAGTAGGGAGAAAAAAGCCATTTCTAAGTTACTTAAGACATGCATGTGTATATTATTGACTATTTTAAAGAAATCTTACTTTTTTCCAGATAAAAAGTCTTTTTTTCTTTCTAATGTTTTATTAATAAAACTCAGCTATCTGTTTATTTGTGACATATTTCAGCTGCAGAGTATGTTTCATGGGGTGTTGGTAAAGGTGCTGAGAAGGCTGGAGAATGGATCAGATTTGGCTCGGAAAAGTTGCGGACAAGGATCAAGCCTGACTCCAACCCTCGCCCTGTAGATCCCAAGATACAGAAGGGTGTCCAGTATGTTCGTGTGGGCTCCAATGTTGCCGTGAAAGTCAGCTCATATATAGGTCTGCTATTAATCTAAATGTGTTTATACTTGAGGTATAGGTAGAATTTAATGGACTGGGTATAGAGAAGAATTATAAAGAATTATAATTTAAAAGAGAAAAACTGAACCAGTCATATCCTTTGATGAAAATATATATTTCACCACATTTTTATAATATTTGTGGAAACTAGTGATGACAATTTTGTGAATAGCTATTTAAAATGCTCATAACATGCATTGTACAAATATACATTTGTATACATTTCATCTCAATTTGTTTTGACATTGTGGGTAAATGTTTCACTTTTGTTGTTGCAATGCAAATGGTAAGCAGTCTGAAAATTAAAAAAATCAGTTTCAGGTTGGGCTAGCCCATTCTGTATTTTGTATTTCAATAATACAAGTGAAATATAGAATAGTAATTGTGCAAATAGCAAATCATAATTTTTCATTCCAAAACTTGATTCAGGCTGTCATTTTATGATAGCCATTCTAAACTGTGTTATTGTTTTACAATGATAACAATTATATCCATTGTAAACCATCTACATCCTGATCTTTTTTTATTGTTCAAATTTCAGTTTCAAAGCTGGGCCAGGCTACAATGGCGTTAGCACGCGAGGCAGCACCCCACATCAGGCAGCAAGGGGAGAAACTCTTGCCTCAGTCTGTTAAACGTAAAATGAGTTCGGATAGCGGAAAATCAAAAATGGATGGCATTGTTGAGGTAGCTGCATCTGGCCTGCAAGGTAAAATTAGTAAACTTTTCATTTATATTAAACTGGGAAATAAGTTCTTTTTGACTGGTATTCATCAGCTGCCTACAAACAAGGTAGAACTACTTCTCAAGTGGATCTACCTGGAGCAGTGCACAGTATTATGCCCAAGAACTTAATGTTTCAGGTCTGGGACCATCTAAAAATTAGGCTTGACAACTAGGCCATATATGATAGATGTTCTATACTGTATTGTGGATGTTCCATACTGTATGGTGGATGTTCCATTCTTTATGATCGATGTTCTGTATTGTATGATGGAAGATCCATACTGTATGATGGATGTTCCATTCCATAGTGTATGGTGGATGTTCCGTTCCATACTGTATGGTGGATGTACCATACTATATGTTGGATGTTCCATACTGTATGATGGAAGTTCCATACTGTATGATGGATGTTTCGTTCCATAGTGTATTGTGGATGTTTCGTTCCATACTGTATGTTGGATGTTCCATGCTGTATGTTGGATGTTCCATGCTGTATGATGGATGTTCCATGCTGTATGAATGATGTTCCATACTGTATGTTGGATGTTTCATACTGTATGTTGGTTGTTCCATACTATATGATGGATGTTCTTTACTGTGAATTGGATGTTCCATACTGTATGATGGATGTTCCATACTGTATGGTGGATGCATACTGTATGATGGATGCTTGATACTACTAGTATTTCTTTTGCCAGGGCATTTTAAACAATTGACTGTGTGTCAGGCTAATTACCTGTCCATTCATGTTGTTACTGCCAAGACTCATTCCTTAATGTATGTCGTGTGGTTCTGTGTATATATGGTAACCATACCGTCAGCTGCGTTGGAGAGTTTACTCTTTTACTCTAGGTTGACAACATTTGCTTACTAAATACTAGTAAGTTGGCACAGTTTCAAATCATGCTGGGTAGTTATAAATTTCCTGTAACATACAGATCACCTATGGACATATGTTATGTATATTTCAGGATTTGGCACTGTGTATTGCAGTCTAGAAGCTGCTGCCAAAGCCTTGGGAAGAAATCTTGCAAATGAAACATCTACCATAGTTGGCCATAAGTAAGTTCTACATTTCTTATTTTGTAAAATAAAACATACAAAAATACACTAATTTAAAAAAGGAGGGTAAACATAAAAAGTGATGATTGAACACATTTTTAGAAATTTTAATTATTACTAAAGAAAATACAGGTAGTGAATATATTATTAAACAGGTATGTAATTCAGAAATATCAAACAGTCGACTTTATTCAACTCAAATTTTTCTTCAGCCCCTCAACGCGTGGGTTCAAGTCCCAGCTGGGGCGAGAAATTTCTTATGGGGAGGTTTTCTGGCTAACCTGCAGTGCACCGATGGTTCTACCCAGATATAAGTCTAGGGTCTTCCTCCACCAATAATTAGCTGGATGTTGCCAATATGACCAAACAAAAAAACATTACCTTGACATTCAATGATGGCAACAGTTATAGGACCTATATATTAGTAGTAAAATATTTTCATTGTGAGGGTTAATGAGTTAGGTATAAAAAGTAAAAACACATTATTTCTATCTTTCATGGTGACTTTCGGTATTATTTTTTTAGTAATAAACTTGTTGCTTTTCTGCATTGCGTAAGACCAATGGGTTGAGAAAGGTCTGACATTCTCTCAGATGGGCATCATTGGCAGAATGTTATCACCAAATAGCATTTCATGTATAGGAACACATCTAAATTGTTATCAATTCTTTATGAATTTTATTCATTATTCTCCACACCAGATTATAGTCAATATTGAACAAATGTCATAAAAACTGTTTTGTTCTGATAAATATGTTTTGCAAAAGTTTGTTTTCTCAAAATATGCCACTATAACTTTAATATTTTATGACATCAGTTTTATACGGTTTTATAAATACAGTTTGGCTTCATCAATATCTATACTGGTATGACAACTTCTTTATTTTTAAAAGTGAGAAAAACAATACACTGTCAATGTAGACAAAATGATTGGAACATGCAGTTTATAAAAACTTCAAAGTTTGCAGTAGTAGTATATAGACTTTTTAAGCTGTAATTTTATCATAATTTAAACCTATCAACTAGCAAGCAACACATGACTATATATTTGCTATACAATTACATACAATATTTTTTTGCAATCCTCTGACTGAAGATAAAGGCTTGTGAGATTCTCTGTGATGGTGGCTTGCCATCTCCTTTGACTGACGATAAAGGCTTGTAGCATTCTATGTGATGGTGGCTTGCCATCTCCTCTGACTGAAGATAAAGGCTTGTGAGATTCTCTGTAATGGTGGCTTGCCATCTCCTCTGACTGAAGATAAAGGCTTGTAGCATTCTATGTGATGGTGGCTTGCCATCTCCTCTGACTGAAGATAAAGGCTTGTAGCATTCTATGTGATGGTGGCTTGCCATCTCCTCTGACTGAAGATAAAGGCTTGTGAGATTCTCTGTGATGGTGGCTTGCCATCTCCTCTGACTGAAGATAAAGGCTTGTAGCATTCTATGTGATGATGGCTTGCCATCTCCTCTGACTGAAGATAAAGGCTTATGAGATTCTCTGTGATGCTGGCTTGCCATCTCCTCTGACTGAAGATAAAGGCTTGTAGCATTCTCTGTGATGGTGGCTTGCCATCTCCTCTGACTGAAGATAAAGGCTTATGAGATTCTCTGTGATGCTGGCTTGCCATCTCCTCTGACTGAAGATAAAGGCTTGTAGCATTCTCTGTGATGGTGGCTTGCCATCTCCCCTGACTGAAGATAAAGGCTTGTAGCATTCAATGTGATGATGGCTTGCCATCTCCTCTGACTGAAGATAAAGGCTTGTAGCATTCTATGTGATGGTGGCTTGCCATCTCCTCTGACTGAAGATAAAGGCTTGTAGCATTCTCTGTGATGGTGGCTTGCCATCTCCTCTGACTGAAGATAAAGGCTTGTAGCATTCTATGTGATGGTGGCTTGCCATCTCCTCTGACTGAAGATAAAGGCTTGTAGCATTCTATGTGATAATGGCTTGCCATCTCCTCTGACTGAAGATAAAGGCTTGTAGCATTCTATGTGATGGTGGCTTGCCATCTCGCCTGACTGAAGATAAAGGCTTGTAGCATTCTATGTGATGGTGGCTTGCCATCTCCTCTGACTGAAGATAAAGGCTTGTAGCATTCTATGTGATGATGGCTTGCCATCTCCTCTGACTGAAGATAAAGGCTTATGAGATTCTCTGTGATGCTGGCTTGCCATCTCCTCTGACTGAAGATAAAGGCTTGTAGCATTCTCTGTGATGGTGGCTTGCCATCTCCTCTGACTGAAGATAAAGGCTTGTAGCATTCTCTGTGATGGTGGCTTGCCATCTCCCCTGACTGAAGATAAAGGCTTGTAGCATTCTATGTGATGATGGCTTGCCATCTCCTCTGACTGAAGATAAAGGCTTGTAGCATTCTATGTGATGATGGCTTGCCATCTCCTCTGACTGAAGATAAAGGCTTGTAGCATTCTCTGTGATGGTGGCTTGCCATCTCCTCTGACTGAAGATAAAGGCTTTGTAGCATTCTATGTGATGGTGGCTTGCCATCTCCTCTGACTGAAGATAAAGGCTTGTAGCATTCTATGTGATGGTGGCTTGCCATCTCCTCTGACTGAAGATAAAGGCTTGTAGCATTCTCTGTGATGGTGGCTTGCCATCTCCTCTGACTGAAGATAAAGGCTTGTAGCATTCTATGTGATGGTGGCTTGCCATCTCCTCTGACTGAAGATAAAGGCTTGTAGCATTCTATGTGATGATGGCTTGCCATCTCCTCTGACTGAAGATAAAGGCTTGTAGCATTCTATGTGATGGTGGCTTGCCATCTCGCCTGACTGAAGATAAAGGCTTGTAGCATTCTATGTGATGGTGGCTTGCCATCTCCTCTGACTGAAGATAAAGGCTTGTAGCATTCTATGTGATGATGGCTTGCCATCTCCTCTGACTGAAGATAAAGGCTTATGAGATTCTCTGTGATGCTGGCTTGCCATCTCCTCTGACTGAAGATAAAGGCTTGTAGCATTCTCTGTGATGGTGGCTTGCCATCTCCTCTGACTGAAGATAAAGGCTTGTAGCATTCTATGTGATGATGGCTTGCCATCTCCTCTGACTGAAGATAAAGGCTTATGAGATTCTCTGTGATGCTGGCTTGCCATCTCCTCTGACTGAAGATAAAGGCTTGTAGCATTCTCTGTGATGGTGGCTTGCCATCTCCTCTGACTGAAGATAAAGGCTTATGAGATTCTCTGTGATGCTGGCTTGCCATCTCCTCTGACTGAAGATAAAGGCTTGTAGCATTCTCTGTGATGGTGGCTTGCCATCTCCCCTGACTGAAGATAAAGGCTTGTAGCATTCTATGTGATGATGGCTTGCCATCTCCTCTGACTGAAGATAAAGGCTTGTAGCATTCTATGTGATGGTGGCTTGCCATCTCCTCTGACTGAAGATAAAGGCTTGTAGCATTCTCTGTGATGGTGGCTTGCCATCTCCTCTGACTGAAGATAAAGGCTTTGTAGCATTCTATGTGATGGTGGCTTGCCATCTCCTCTGACTGAAGATAAAGGCTTGTAGCATTCTATGTGATGATGGCTTGCCATCTCCTCAGACTGAAGATAAAGGCTTGTAGCATTCTATGTGATGGTGGCTTGCCATCTCGCCTGACTGAAGATAAAGGCTTGTAGCATTCTATGTGATGGTGGCTTGCCATCTCCTCTGACTGAAGATAAAGGCTTGTAGCATTCTATGTGATGATGGCTTGCCATCTCCTCTGACTGAAGATAAAGGCTTATGAGATTCTCTGTGATGCTGGCTTGCCATCTCCTCTGACTGAAGATAAAGGCTTGTAGCATTCTCTGTGATGGTGGCTTGCCATCTCCTCTGACTGAAGATAAAGGCTTGTAGCATTCAATGTGATGGTGGCTTGCCATCTCCTCTGACTGAAGATAAAGGCTTGTAGCATTCTCTGTGATGGTGGCTTGCCATCTCCTCTGACTGAAGATAAAGGCTTGTAGCATTCTATGTGATGGTGGCTTGCCATCTCCTCTGACTGAAGATAAAGGCTTGTAGCATTCTCTGTGATGGTGGCTTGCCATCTCCTCTGACTGAAGATAAAGGCTTGTAGCATTCTATGTGATGGTGGCTTGCCATCTCCTCTGACTGAAGATAAAGGCTTGTGAGATTCTCTGTGATGGTGACTTGCCATCTCCTCTGACTGAAGATAAAGGCTTGTAGCATTCTATGTGATGATGGCTTGCCATCTCCTCTGACTGAAGATAAAGGCTTATGAGATTCTCTGTGATGCTGGCTTGCCATCTCCTCTGACTGAAGATAAAGGCTTGTAGCATTCTCTGTGATGGTGGCTTGCCATCTCCTCTGACTGAAGATAAAGGCTTATGAGATTCTCTGTGATGCTGGCTTGCCATCTCCTCTGACTGAAGATAAAGGCTTGTAGCATTCTCTGTGATGGTGGCTTGCCATCTCCCCTGACTGAAGATAAAGGCTTGTAGCATTCTATGTGATGATGGCTTGGCATCTCCTCTGACTGAAGATAAAGGCTTGTAGCATTCTATGTGATGGTGGCTTGCCATCTCCTCTGACTGAAGATAAAGGCTTGTAGCATTCTCTGTGATGGTGGCTTGCCATCTCCTCTGACTGAAGATAAAGGCTTTGTAGCATTCTATGT
Source organism: Sinonovacula constricta (assembly GCA_007844125.1). Taxonomy (NCBI): domain Eukaryota; kingdom Metazoa; phylum Mollusca; class Bivalvia; order Cardiida; family Solecurtidae; genus Sinonovacula; species Sinonovacula constricta. Next base: position 81,818,046 of record CM017558.1, read on the forward strand.
GATGGTGGCTTGCCATCTCCTCTGACTGAAGATAAAGGCTTGTAGCATTCTATGTGATGATGGCTTGCCATCTCCTCTGACTGAAGATTAAGGCTTGTAGCATTCTATGTGATGGTGGCTTGCCATCTCGCCTGACTGAAGATAAAGGTTTGTAGCATTCTATGTGATGGTGGCTTGCCATCTCCTCTGACTGAAGATAAAGGCTTGTAGCATTCTATGTGATGATGGCTTGCCATCTCCTCTGACTGAAGATAAAGGCTTGTAGCATTCTCTGTGATGGTGGCTTGCCATCTCCTCTGACTGAAGATAAAGGCTTATGAGATTCTCTGTGATGGTGGCTTGCCATCTCCTCTGACTGAAGATAAAGGCTTGTAGCATTCTCTGTGATGGTGGCTTGCCATCTCCCCTGACTGAAGATAAAGGCTTGTAGCATTCTATGTGATGATGGCTTGCCATCTCCTCTGACTGAAGATAAAGGCTTGTAGCATTCTATGTGATGATGGCTTGCCATCTCCTCTGACTGAAGATAAAGGCTTGTAGCATTCTCTGTGATGGTGGCTTGCCATCTCCTCTGACTGAAGATAAAGGCTTGTAGCATTCAATGTGATGGTGGCTTGCCATCTCCTCTGACTGAAGATAAAGGCTTGTAGCATTCTCTGTGATGGTGGCTTGCCATCTCCTCTGACTGAAGATAAAGGCTTGTAGCATTCTATGTGATGGTGGCTTGCCATCTCCTCTGACTGAAGATAAAGGCTTGTAGCATTCTCTGTGATGGTGGCTTGCCATCTCCTCTGACTGAAGATAAAGGCTTGTAGCATTCTATGTGATGGTGGCTTGCCATCTCCTCTGACTGAAGATAAAGGCTTGTGAGATTCTCTGTGATGGTGACTTGCCATCTCCTCTGACTGAAGATAAAGGCTTGTAGCATTCTATGTGATGATGGCTTGCCATCTCCTCTGACTGAAGATAAAGGCTTATGAGATTCTCTGTGATGCTGGCTTGCCATCTCCTCTGACTGAAGATAAAGGCTTGTAGCATTCTCTGTGATGGTGGCTTGCCATCTCCTCTGACTGAAGATAAAGGCTTATGAGATTCTCTGTGATGCTGGCTTGCCATCTCCTCTGACTGAAGATAAAGGCTTGTAGCATTCTCTGTGATGGTGGCTTGCCATCTCCCCTGACTGAAGATAAAGGCTTGTAGCATTCTATGTGATGATGGCTTGGCATCTCCTCTGACTGAAGATAAAGGCTTGTAGCATTCTATGTGATGGTGGCTTGCCATCTCCTCTGACTGAAGATAAAGGCTTGTAGCATTCTCTGTGATGGTGGCTTGCCATCTCCTCTGACTGAAGATAAAGGCTTTGTAGCATTCTATGTGATGGTGGCTTGCCATCTCCTCTGACTGAAGATAAAGGCTTGTAGCATTCTATGTGATGATGGCTTGCCATCTCCTCTGACTGAAGATTAAGGCTTGTAGCATTCTATGTGATGGTGGCTTGCCATCTCGCCTGACTGAAGATAAAGGTTTGTAGCATTCTATGTGATGGTGGCTTGCCATCTCCTCTGACTGAAGATAAAGGCTTGTAGCATTCTATGTGATGATGGCTTGCCATCTCCTCTGACTGAAGATAAAGGCTTGTAGCATTCTCTGTGATGGTGGCTTGCCATCTCCTCTGACTGAAGATAAAGGCTTATGAGATTCTCTGTGATGGTGGCTTGCCATCTCCTCTGACTGAAGATAAAGGCTTGTAGCATTCTCTGTGATGGTGGCTTGCCATCTCCCCTGACTGAAGATAAAGGCTTGTAGCATTCTATGTGATGATGGCTTGCCATCTCCTCTGACTGAAGATAAAGGCTTGTAGCATTCTATGTGATGATGGCTTGCCATCTCCTCTGACTGAAGATAAAGGCTTGTAGCATTCTCTGTGATGGTGGCTTGCCATCTCCTCTGACTGAAGATAAAGGCTTTGTAGCATTCTATGTGATGGTGGCTTGCCATCTCCTCTGACTGAAGATAAAGGCTTGTAGCATTCTATGTGATGATGGCTTGCCATCTCCTCTGACTGAAGATAAAGGCTTGTAGCATTCTATGTGATGGTGGCTTGCCATCTCGCCTGACTGAAGATAAAGGCTTGTAGCATTCTATGTGATGGTGGCTTGCCATCTCCTCTGACTGAAGATAAAGGCTTGTAGCATTCTATGTGATGATGGCTTGCCATCTCCTCTGACTGAAGATAAAGGCTTATGAGATTCTCTGTGATGCTGGCTTGCCATCCCCTCTGACTGAAGATAAAGGCTTGTAGCATTCTCTGTGATGGTGGCTTGCCATCTCCTCTGACTGAAGATAAAGGCTTGTAGCATTCAATGTGATGGTGGCTTGCCATCTCCTCTGACTGAAGATAAAGGCTTGTAGCATTCTATGTGATGGTGGCTTGCCATCTCCTCTGACTGAAGATAAAGGCTTGTAGCATTCTATGTGATGGTGGCTTGCCATCTCCTCTGACTGAAGATAAAGGCTTGTAGCATTCTCTGTGATGGTGGCTTGCCATCTCCTCTGACTGAAGATAAAGGCTTGTAGCATTCTATGTGATGGTGGCTTGCCATCTCCTCTGACTGAAGATAAAGGCTTGTGAGATTCTCTCTGATGTTGGCTTGCCTTCTCCTCTGACTGAAGATAAAGGCTTGTGAGATTCTCTGTGATGGTGGCTTGCCTTCTCCTCTGACTGAAGATAAAGGCTTGTGAGATTCTCTGTGATGGTGGCTTGCCATCTCCTCTGACTGAAGATAAAGGCTTGTAGCATTCTATGTGATGGTGGCTTGCCATCTCCTCTGACTGAAGATAAAGGCTTGTGAGATTCTCTGTGATGGTGGCTTGCCATCTCCTCTGACTGAAGATAAAGGCTTGTAGCATTCTATGTGATGGTGGCTTGCCATCTCCTCTGACTGAAGATAAAGGCTTGTGAGATTCTCTGTAATGGTGGCTTGCCTTCTCCTCTGACTGAAGATAAAGGCTTGTAGCATTCTATGTGATGGTGGCTTGCCATCTCCTCTGACTGAAGATAAAGGCCTATGAAAGTCTCTGTGATGGTTGCTTGATATCTCCTCTGACTGAAGATAAAGGCTTGTAGCATTCTATGTGATGGTGGCTTGCCATCTCCTCTGACTGAAGATAAAGGCTTGTGAGATTCTCTGTGATGGTGGCTTGCCATCTCCTCTGACTGAAGATAAAGGCTTGTAGCATTCTATGTGATGATGGCTTGCCATCTCCTCTGACTGAAGATAAAGGCTTATGAGATTCTCTGTGATGCTGGCTTGCCATCTCCTCTGACTGAAGATAAAGGCTTGTAGCATTCTCTGTGATGGTGGCTTGCCATCTCCTCTGACTGAAGATAAAGGCTTATGAGATTCTCTGTGATGCTGGCTTGCCATCTCCTCTGACTGAAGATAAAGGCTTGTAGCTTTCTCTGTGATGGTGGCTTGCCATCTCCCCTGACTGAAGATAAAGGCTTGTAGCATTCTATGTGATGATGGCTTGCCATCTCCTCTGACTGAAGATAAAGGCTTGTAGCATTCTATGTGATGGTGGCTTGCCATCTCCTCTGACTGAAGATAAAGGCTTGTAGCATTCTCTGTGATGGTGGCTTGCCATCTCCTCTGACTGAAGATAAAGGCTTTGTAGCATTCTATGTGATGGTGGCTTGCCATCTCCTCTGACTGAAGATAAAGGCTTGTAGCATTCTATGTGATGATGGCTTGCCATCTCCTCTGACTGAAGATAAAGGCTTGTAGCATTCTATGTGATGGTGGCTTGCCATCTCGCCTGACTGAAGATAAAGGCTTGTAGCATTCTATGTGATGGTGGCTTGCCATCTCCTCTGACTGAAGATAAAGGCTTGTAGCATTCTATGTGATGATGGCTTGCCATCTCCTCTGACTGAAGATAAAGGCTTGTAGCATTCTCTGTGATGGTGGCTTGCCATCTCCTCTGACTGAAGATAAAGGCTTATGAGATTCTCTGTGATGGTGGCTTGCCATCTCCTCTGACTGAAGATAAAGGCTTGTAGCATTCTCTGTGATGGTGGCTTGCCATCTCCCCTGACTGAAGATAAAGGCTTGTAGCATTCTATGTGATGATGGCTTGCCATCTCCTCTGACTGAAGATAAAGGCTTGTAGCATTCTATGTGATGATGGCTTGCCATCTCCTCTGACTGAAGATAAAGGCTTGTAGCATTCTCTGTGATGGTGGCTTGCCATCTCCTCTGACTGAAGATAAAGGCTTTGTAGCATTCTATGTGATGGTGGCTTGCCATCTCCTCTGACTGAAGATAAAGGCTTGTAGCATTCTATGTGATGGTGGCTTGCCATCTCCTCTGACTGAAGATAAAGGCTTGTAGCATTCTCTGTGATGGTGGCTTGCCATCTCCTCTGACTGAAGATAAAGGCTTGTAGCATTCTCTGTGATGGTGGCTTGCCATCTCCTCTGACTGAAGATAAAGGCTTATGAGATTCTCTGTGATGCTGGCTTGCCATCTCCTCTGACTGAAGATAAAGGCTTGTAGCATTCTCTGTGATGGTGGCTTGCCATCTCCCCTGACTGAAGATAAAGGCTTGTAGCATTCTATGTGATGATGGCTTGCCATCTCCTCTGACTGAAGATAAAGGCTTGTAGCATTCTATGTGATGGTGGCTTGCCATCTCCTCTGACTGAAGATAAAGGCTTGTAGCATTCTCTGTGATGGTGGCTTGCCATCTCCTCTGACTGAAGATAAAGGCTTTGTAGCATTCTATGTGATGGTGGCTTGCCATCTCCTCTGACTGAAGATAAAGGCTTGTAGCATTCTATGTGATGATGGCTTGCCATCTCCTCTGACTGAAGATAAAGGCTTGTAGCATTCTATGTGATGGTGGCTTGCCATCTCGCCTGACTGAAGATAAAGGCTTGTAGCATTCTATGTGATGGTGGCTTGCCATCTCCTCTGACTGAAGATAAAGGCTTGTAGCATTCTATGTGATGATGGCTTGCCATCTCCTCTGACTGAAGATAAAGGCTTGTAGCATTCTCTGTGATGGTGGCTTGCCATCTCCTCTGACTGAAGATAAAGGCTTATGAGATTCTCTGTGATGGTGGCTTGCCATCTCCTCTGACTGAAGATAAAGGCTTGTAGCATTCTCTGTGATGGTGGCTTGCCATCTCCTCTGACTGAAGATAAAGGCTTATGAGATTCTCTGTGATGCTGGCTTGCCATCTCCTCTGACTGAAGATAAAGGCTTGTAGCTTTCTCTGTGATGGTGGCTTGCCATCTCCCCTGACTGAAGATAAAGGCTTGTAGCATTCTATGTGATGATGGCTTGCCATCTCCTCTGACTGAAGATAAAGGCTTGTAGCATTCTATGTGATGGTGGCTTGCCATCTCCTCTGACTGAAGATAAAGGCTTGTAGCATTCTCTGTGATGGTGGCTTGCCATCTCCTCTGACTGAAGATAAAGGCTTTGTAGCATTCTATGTGATGGTGGCTTGCCATCTCCTCTGACTGAAGATAAAGGCTTGTAGCATTCTATGTGATGATGGCTTGCCATCTCCTCTGACTGAAGATAAAGGCTTGTAGCATTCTATGTGATGGTGGCTTGCCATCTCGCCTGACTGAAGATAAAGGCTTGTAGCATTCTATGTGATGGTGGCTTGCCATCTCCTCTGACTGAAGATAAAGGCTTGTAGCATTCTATGTGATGATGGCTTGCCATCTCCTCTGACTGAAGATAAAGGCTTGTAGCATTCTCTGTGATGGTGGCTTGCCATCTCCTCTGACTGAAGATAAAGGCTTATGAGATTCTCTGTGATGGTGGCTTGCCATCTCCTCTGACTGAAGATAAAGGCTTGTAGCATTCTCTGTGATGGTGGCTTGCCATCTCCCCTGACTGAAGATAAAGGCTTGTAGCATTCTATGTGATGATGGCTTGCCATCTCCTCTGACTGAAGATAAAGGCTTGTAGCATTCTATGTGATGATGGCTTGCCATCTCCTCTGACTGAAGATAAAGGCTTGTAGCATTCTCTGTGATGGTGGCTTGCCATCTCCTCTGACTGAAGATAAAGGCTTTGTAGCATTCTATGTGATGGTGGCTTGCCATCTCCTCTGACTGAAGATAAAGGCTTGTAGCATTCTATGTGATGGTGGCTTGCCATCTCCTCTGACTGAAGATAAAGGCTTGTAGCATTCTCTGTGATGGTGGCTTGCCATCTCCTCTGACTGAAGATAAAGGCTTGTAGCATTCTCTGTGATGGTGGCTTGCCATCTCCTCTGACTGAAGATAAAGGCTAATGAGATTCTCTGTGATGCTGGCTTGCCATCTCCTCTGACTGAAGATAAAGGCTTGTAGCATTCTCTGTGATGGTGGCTTGCCATCTCCCCTGACTGAAGATAAAGGCTTGTAGCATTCTATGTGATGATGGCTTGCCATCTCCTCTGACTGAAGATAAAGGCTTGTAGCATTCTATGTGATGGTGGCTTGCCATCTCCTCTGACTGAAGATAAAGGCTTGTAGCATTCTCTGTGATGGTGGCTTGCCATCTCCTCTGACTGAAGATAAAGGCTTTGTAGCATTCTATGTGATGGTGGCTTGCCATCTCCTCTGACTGAAGATAAAGGCTTGTAGCATTCTATGTGATGATGGCTTGCCATCTCCTCTGACTGAAGATAAAGGCTTGTAGCATTCTATGTGATGGTGGCTTGCCATCTCGCCTGACTGAAGATAAAGGCTTGTAGCATTCTATGTGATGGTGGCTTGCCATCTCCTCTGACTGAAGATAAAGGCTTGTAGCATTCTATGTGATGATGGCTTGCCATCTCCTCTGACTGAAGATAAAGGCTTGTAGCATTCTCTGTGATGGTGGCTTGCCATCTCCTCTGACTGAAGATAAAGGCTTATGAGATTCTCTGTGATGGTGGCTTGCCATCTCCTCTGACTGAAGATAAAGGCTTGTAGCATTCTCTGTGATGGTGGCTTGCCATCTCCCCTGACTGAAGATAAAGGCTTGTAGCATTCTATGTGATGATGGCTTGCCATCTCCTCTGACTGAAGATAAAGGCTTGTAGCATTCTATGTGATGATGGCTTGCCATCTCCTCTGACTGAAGATAAAGGCTTGTAGCATTCTCTGTGATGGTGGCTTGCCATCTCCTCTGACTGAAGATAAAGGCTTTGTAGCATTCTATGTGATGGTGGCTTGCCATCTCCTCTGACTGAAGATAAAGGCTTGTAGCATTCTATGTGATGGTGGCTTGCCATCTCCTCTGACTGAAGATAAAGGCTTGTAGCATTCTCTGTGATGGTGGCTTGCCATCTCCTCTGACTGAAGATAAAGGCTTGTAGCATTCTATGTAATGGTGGCTTGCCATCTCCTCTGACTGAAGATAAAGGCTTGTAGCATTCTATGTGATGATGGCTTGCCATCTCCTCTGACTGAAGATAAAGGCTTGTAGCATTCTATGTGATGGTGGCTTGCCATCTCGCCTGACTGAAGATAAAGGCTTGTAGCATTCTATGTGATGGTGGCTTGCCATCTCCTCTGACTGAAGATAAAGGCTTGTAGCATTCTATGTGATGATGGCTTGCCATCTCCTCTGACTGAAGATAAAGGCTTGTAGCATTCTATGTGATGATGGCTTGCCATCTCCTCTGACTGAAGATAAAGGCTTGTAGCATTCTCTGTGATGGTGGCTTGCCATCTCCTCTGACTGAAGATAAAGGCTTTGTAGCATTCTATGTGATGGTGGCTTGCCATCTCCTCTGACTGAAGATAAAGGCTTGTAGCATTCTATGTGATGATGGCTTGCCATCTCCTCTGACTGAAGATAAAGGCTTGTAGCATTCTCTGTGATGGTGGCTTGCCATCTCCTCTGACTGAAGATAAAGGCTTGTAGCATTCTCTGTGATGGTGGCTTGCCATCTCCTCTGACTGAAGATAAAGGCTAATGAGATTCTCTGTGATGCTGGCTTGCCATCTCCTCTGACTGAAGATAAAGGCTTGTAGCATTCTCTGTGATGGTGGCTTGCCATCTCCCCTGACTGAAGATAAAGGCTTGTAGCATTCTATGTGATGATGGCTTGCCATCTCCTCTGACTGAAGATAAAGGCTTGTAGCATTCTATGTGATGGTGGCTTGCCATCTCCTCTGACTGAAGATAAAGGCTTGTAGCATTCTCTGTGATGGTGGCTTGCCATCTCCTCTGACTGAAGATAAAGGCTTTGTAGCATTCTATGTGATGGTGGCTTGCCATCTCCTCTGACTGAAGATAAAGGCTTGTAGCATTCTATGTGATGATGGCTTGCCATCTCCTCTGACTGAAGATAAAGGCTTGTAGCATTCTATGTGATGGTGGCTTGCCATCTCGCCTGACTGAAGATAAAGGCTTGTAGCATTCTATGTGATGGTGGCTTGCCATCTCCTCTGACTGAAGATAAAGGCTTGTAGCATTCTATGTGATGATGGCTTGCCATCTCCTCTGACTGAAGATAAAGGCTTGTAGCATTCTCTGTGATGGTGGCTTGCCATCTCCTCTGACTGAAGATAAAGGCTTATGAGATTCTCTGTGATGGTGGCTTGCCATCTCCTCTGACTGAAGATAAAGGCTTGTAGCATTCTCTGTGATGGTGGCTTGCCATCTCCCCTGACTGAAGATAAAGGCTTGTAGCATTCTATGTGATGATGGCTTGCCATCTCCTCTGACTGAAGATAAAGGCTTGTAGCATTCTATGTGATGATGGCTTGCCATCTCCTCTGACTGAAGATAAAGGCTTGTAGCATTCTCTGTGATGGTGGCTTGCCATCTCCTCTGACTGAAGATAAAGGCTTTGTAGCATTCTATGTGATGGTGGCTTGCCATCTCCTCTGACTGAAGATAAAGGCTTGTAGCATTCTATGTGATGGTGGCTTGCCATCTCCTCTGACTGAAGATAAAGGCTTGTAGCATTCTCTGTGATGGTGGCTTGCCATCTCCTCTGACTGAAGATAAAGGCTTGTAGCATTCTATGTGATGGTGGCTTGCCATCTCCTCTGACTGAAGATAAAGGCTTGTAGCATTCTATGTGATGATGGCTTGCCATCTCCTCTGACTGAAGATAAAGGCTTGTAGCATTCTATGTGATGGTGGCTTGCCATCTCGCCTGACTGAAGATAAAGGCTTGTAGCATTCTATGTGATGGTGGCTTGCCATCTCCTCTGACTGAAGATAAAGGCTTGTAGCATTCTATGTGATGATGGCTTGCCATCTCCTCTGACTGAAGATAAAGGCTTATGAGATTCTCTGTGATGCTGGCTTGCCATCTCCTCTGACTGAAGATAAAGGCTTGTAGCATTCTCTGTGATGGTGGCTTGCCATCTCCTCTGACTGAAGATAAAGGCTTGTAGCATTCTATGTGATGATGGCTTGCCATCTCCTCTGACTGAAGATAAAGGCTTATGAGATTCTCTGTGATGCTGGCTTGCCATCTCCTCTGACTGAAGATAAAGGCTTGTAGCATTCTCTGTGATGGTGGCTTGCCATCTCCTCTGACTGAAGATAAAGGCTTATGAGATTCTCTGTGATGCTGGCTTGCCATCTCCTCTGACTGAAGATAAAGGCTTGTAGCATTCTCTGTGATGGTGGCTTGCCATCTCCCCTGACTGAAGATAAAGGCTTGTAGCATTCTATGTGATGATGGCTTGCCATCTCCTCTGACTGAAGATAAAGGCTTGTAGCATTCTATGTGATGGTGGCTTGCCATCTCCTCTGACTGAAGATAAAGGCTTGTAGCATTCTCTGTGATGGTGGCTTGCCATCTCCTCTGACTGAAGATAAAGGCTTTGTAGCATTCTATGTGATGGTGGCTTGCCATCTCCTCTGACTGAAGATAAAGGCTTGTAGCATTCTATGTGATGATGGCTTGCCATCTCCTCAGACTGAAGATAAAGGCTTGTAGCATTCTATGTGATGGTGGCTTGCCATCTCGCCTGACTGAAGATAAAGGCTTGTAGCATTCTATGTGATGGTGGCTTGCCATCTCCTCTGACTGAAGATAAAGGCTTGTAGCATTCTATGTGATGATGGCTTGCCATCTCCTCTGACTGAAGATAAAGGCTTATGAGATTCTCTGTGATGCTGGCTTGCCATCTCCTCTGACTGAAGATAAAGGCTTGTAGCATTCTCTGTGATGGTGGCTTGCCATCTCCTCTGACTGAAGATAAAGGCTTGTAGCATTCAATGTGATGGTGGCTTGCCATCTCCTCTGACTGAAGATAAAGGCTTGTAGCATTCTCTGTGATGGTGGCTTGCCATCTCCTCTGACTGAAGATAAAGGCTTGTAGCATTCTATGTGATGGTGGCTTGCCATCTCCTCTGACTGAAGATAAAGGCTTGTAGCATTCTCTGTGATGGTGGCTTGCCATCTCCTCTGACTGAAGATAAAGGCGTGTAGCATTCTATGTGATGGTGGCTTGCCATCTCCTCTGACTGAAGGTAAAGGCTTGTGAGATTCTCTGTGATGGTGGCTTGCCATCTCCTCTGATTGAAGATAAAGGCTTGTAGCATTCTATGTGATGATGGCTTGCCATCTCCTCTGACTGAAGATAAAGGCTTATGAGATTCTCTGTGATGCTGGCTTGCCATCTCCTCTGACTGAAGATAAAGGCTTGTAGCATTCTCTGTGATGGTGGCTTGCCATCTCCTCTGACTGAAGATAAAGGCTTATGAGATTCTCTGTGATGCTGGCTTGCCATCTCCTCTGACTGAAGATAAAGGCTTGTAGCATTCTCTGTGATGGTGGCTTGCCATCTCCCCTGACTGAAGATAAAGGCTTGTAGCATTCTATGTGATGATGGCTTGCCATCTCCTCTGACTGAAGATAAAGGCTTGTAGCATTCTATGTGATGGTGGCTTGCCATCTCCTCTGACTGAAGATAAAGGCTTGTAGCATTCTCTGTGATGGTGGCTTGCCATCTCCTCTGACTGAAGATAAAGGCTTTGTAGCATTCTATGTGATGGTGGCTTGCCATCTCCTCTGACTGAAGATAAAGGCTTGTAGCATTCTATGTGATGATGGCTTGCCATCTCCTCTGACTGAAGATAAAGGCTTGTAGCATTCTATGTGATGGTGGCTTGCCATCTCGCCTGACTGAAGATAAAGGTTTGTAGCATTCTATGTGATGGTGGCTTGCCATCTCCTCTGACTGAAGATAAAGGCTTGTAGCATTCTATGTGATGATGGCTTGCCATCTCCTCTGACTGAAGATAAAGGCTTGTAGCATTCTCTGTGATGGTGGCTTGCCATCTCCTCTGACTGAAGATAAAGGCTTATGAGATTCTCTGTGATGGTGTCTTGCCATCTCCTCTGACTGAAGATAAAGGCTTGTAGCATTCTCTGTGATGGTGGCTTGCCATCTCCCCTGACTGAAGATAAATGCTTGTAGCATTCTATGTGATGATGGCTTGCCATCTCCTCTGACTGAAGATAAAGGCTTGTAGCATTCTATGTGATGATGGCTTGCCATCTCCTCTGACTGAAGATAAAGGCTTGTAGCATTCTCTGTGATGGTGGCTTGCCATCTCCTCTGACTGAAGATAAAGGCTTTGTAGCATTCTATGTGATGGTGGCTTGCCATCTCCTCTGACTGAAGATAAAGGCTTGTAGCATTCTATGTGATGATGGCTTGCCATCTCCTCTGACTGAAGATAAAGGCTTGTAGCATTCTATGTGATGGTGGCTTGCCATCTCGCCTGACTGAAGATAAAGGCTTGTAGCATTCTATGTGATGGTGGCTTGCCATCTCCTCTGACTGAAGATAAAGGCTTGTAGCATTCTATGTGATGATGGCTTGCCATCTCCTCTGACTGAAGATAAAGGCTTATGAGATTCTCTGTGATGCTGGCTTGCCATCCCCTCTGACTGAAGATAAAGGCTTGTAGCATTCTCTGTGATGGTGGCTTGCCATCTCCTCTGACTGAAGATAAAGGCTTGTAGCATTCAATGTGATGGTGGCTTGCCATCTCCTCTGACTGAAGATAAAGGCTTGTAGCATTCTATGTGATGGTGGCTTGCCATCTCCTCTGACTGAAGTTAAAGGCTTGTAGCATTCTATGTGATGGTGGCTTGCCATCTCCTCTGACTGAAGATAAAGGCTTGTAGCATTCTCTGTGATGGTGGCTTGCCATCTCCTCTGACTGAAGATAAAGGCTTGTAGCATTCTATGTGATGGTGGCTTGCCATCTCCTCTGACTGAAGATAAAGGCTTGTGAGATTCTCTCTGATGTTGGCTTGCCTTCTCCTCTGACTGAAGATAAAGGCTTGTGAGATTCTCTGTGATGGTGGCTTGCCTTCTCCTCTGACTGAAGATAAAGGCTTGTGAGATTCTCTGTGATGGTGGCTTGCCATCTCCTCTGACTGAAGATAAAGGCTTGTAGCATTCTATGTGATGGTGGCTTGCCATCTCCTCTGACTGAAGATAAAGGCTTGTGAGATTCTCTGTGATGGTGGCTTGCCATCTCCTCTGACTGAAGATAAAGGCTTGTAGCATTCTATGTGATGGTGGCTTGCCATCTCCTCTGACTGAAGATAAAGGCTTGTGAGATTCTCTGTAATGGTGGCTTGCCTTCTCCTCTGACTGAAGATAAAGGCTTGTAGCATTCTATGTGATGGTGGCTTGCCATCTCCTCTGACTGAAGATAAAGGCCTATGAAAGTCTCTGTGATGGTGGCTTGATATCTCCTCTGACTGAAGATAAAGGCTTGTAGCATTCTATGTGATGTTGGCTTGCCATCTCCTCTGACTGAAGATAAGGGCTTGTAGCATTCTCTGTGATGGTGGCTTGCCATCTCCTCTGACTGAAGATAAAGGCTTGTGAGATTTTCTGTGATGGTGGCTTGCCATCTCCTCTGACTGAAGATAAAGGCTTGTAGCATTCTCTGTGATGGTGGCTTGCCATCTCCTCTGACTGAAGATAAAGGCTTGTAGCATTCTATGTGATGGTGGCTTGCCATCTCCTCTGACTGAAGATAAAGGCTTGTAGCATTCTCTGTGATGGTGGCTTGCCATCTCCTCTGACTGAAGATAAAGGCTTATGAGATTCTCTGTGATGCTGGCTTGCCATCTCCTCTGACTGAAGATAAAGGCTTGTAGCATTCTCTGTGATGGTGGCTTGCCATCTCCTCTGACTGAAGATAAAGGCTTATGAGATTCTCTGTGATGCTGGCTTGCCATCTCCTCTGACTGAAGATAAAGGCTTGTAGCATTCTCTGTGATGGTGGCTTGCCATCTCCCCTGACTGAAGATAAAGGCTTGTAGCATTCTATGTGATGATGGCTTGCCATCTCCTCTGACTGAAGATAAAGGCTTGTAGCATTCTATGTGATGGTGGCTTGCCATCTCCTCTGACTGAAGATAAAGGCTTGTAGCATTCTCTGTGATGGTGGCTTGCCATCTCCTCTGACTGAAGATAAAGGCTTTGTAGCATTCTATGTGATGGTGGCTTGCCATCTCCTCTGACTGAAGATAAAGGCTTGTAGCATTCTATGTGATGATGGCTTGCCATCTCCTCTGACTGAAGATAAAGGCTTGTAGCATTCTATGTGATGGTGGCTTGCCATCTCGCCTGACTGAAGATAAAGGCTTGTAGCATTCTATGTGATGGTGGCTTGCCATCTCCTCTGACTGAAGATAAAGGCTTGTAGCATTCTATGTGATGATGGCTTGCCATCTCCTCTGACTGAAGATAAAGGCTTGTAGCATTCTCTGTGATGGTGGCTTGCCATCTCCTCTGACTGAAGATAAAGGCTTATGAGATTCTCTGTGATGGTGGCTTGCCATCTCCTCTGACTGAAGATAAAGGCTTGTAGCATTCTCTGTGATGGTGGCTTGCCATCTCCCCTGACTGAAGATAAAGGCTTGTAGCATTCTATGTGATGATGGCTTGCCATCTCCTCTGACTGAAGATAAAGGCTTGTAGCATTCTATGTGATGATGGCTTGCCATCTCCTCTGACTGAAGATAAAGGCTTGTAGCATTCTCTGTGATGGTGGCTTGCCATCTCCTCTGACTGAAGATAAAGGCTTTGTAGCATTCTATGTGATGGTGGCTTGCCATCTCCTCTGACTGAAGATAAAGGCTTGTAGCATTCTATGTGATGGTGGCTTGCCATCTCCTCTGACTGAAGATAAAGGCTTGTAGCATTCTCTGTGATGGTGGCTTGCCATCTCCTCTGACTGAAGATAAAGGCTTGTAGCATTCTATGTGATGGTGGCTTGCCATCTCCTCTGACTGAAGATAAAGGCTTGTAGCATTCTATGTGATGATGGCTTGCCATCTCCTCTGACTGAAGATAAAGGCTTGTAGCATTCTATGTGATGGTGGCTTGCCATCTCGCCTGACTGAAGATAAAGGCTTGTAGCATTCTATGTGATGGTGGCTTGCCATCTCCTCTGACTGAAGATAAAGGCTTGTAGCATTCTATGTGATGATGGCTTGCCATCTCCTCTGACTGAAGATAAAGGCTTATGAGATTCTCTGTGATGCTGGCTTGCCATCTCCTCTGACTGAAGATAAAGGCTTGTAGCATTCTCTGTGATGGTGGCTTGCCATCTCCTCTGACTGAAGATAAAGGCTTGTAGCATTCTATGTGATGATGGCTTGCCATCTCCTCTGACTGAAGATAAAGGCTTATGAGATTCTCTGTGATGCTGGCTTGCCATCTCCTCTGACTGAAGATAAAGGCTTGTAGCATTCTCTGTGATGGTGGCTTGCCATCTCCTCTGACTGAAGATAAAGGCTTATGAGATTCTCTGTGATGCTGGCTTGCCATCTCCTCTGACTGAAGATAAAGGCTTGTAGCATTCTCTGTGATGGTGGCTTGCCATCTCCCCTGACTGAAGATAAAGGCTTGTAGCATTCTATGTGATGATGGCTTGCCATCTCCTCTGACTGAAGATAAAGGCTTGTAGCATTCTATGTGATGGTGGCTTGCCATCTCCTCTGACTGAAGATAAAGGCTTGTAGCATTCTCTGTGATGGTGGCTTGCCATCTCCTCTGACTGAAGATAAAGGCTTTGTAGCATTCTATGTGATAGTGGCTTGCCATCTCCTCTGACTGAAGATAAAGGCTTGTAGCATTCTATGTGATGATGGCTTGCCATCTCCTCTGACTGAAGATAAAGGCTTGTAGCATTCTATGTGATGGTGGCTTGCCATCTCCTCTGACTGAAGATAAAGGCTTGTAGCATTCTATGTGATGATGGCTTGCCATCTCCTCTGACTGAAGATAAAGGCTTATGAGATTCTCTGTGATGCTGGCTTGCCATCTCCTCTGACTGAAGATAAAGGCTTGTAGCATTCTCTGTGATGGTGGCTTGCCATCTCCTCTGACTGAAGATAAAGGCTTGTAGCATTCAATGTGATGGTGGCTTGCCATCTCCTCTGACTGAAGATAAAGGCTTGTAGCATTCTCTGTGATGGTGGCTTGCCATCTCCTCTGACTGAAGATAAAGGCTTGTAGCATTCTATGTGATGGTGGCTCGCCATCTCCTCTGACTGAAGATAAAGGCTTGTAGCATTCTCTGTGATGGTGGCTTGCCATCTCCTCTGACTGAAGATAAAGGCTTGTAGCATTCTATGTGATGGTGGCTTGCCATCTCCTCTGACTGAAGATAAAGGCTTGTGAGATTCTCTGTGATGGTGGCTTGCCATCTCCTCTGACTGAAGATAAAGGCTTGTAGCATTCTATGTGATGCTGGCTTGCCATCTCCTCTGACTGAAGATAAAGGCTTGTAGCATTCTCTGTGATGGTGGCTTGCCATCTCCTCTGACTGAAGATAAAGGCTTATGAGATTCTCTGTGATGCTGGCTTGCCATCTCCTCTGACTGAAGATAAAGGCTTGTAGCATTCTCTGTGATGGTGGCTTGCCATCTCCCCTGACTGAAGATAAAGGCTTGTAGCATTCTATGTGATGATGGCTTGCCATCTCCTCTGACTGAAGATAAAGGCTTGTAGCATTCTATGTGATGGTGGCTTGCCATCTCCTCTGACTGAAGATAAAGGCTTGTAGCATTCTCTGTGATGGTGGCTTGCCATCTCCTCTGACTGAAGATAAAGGCTTTGTAGCATTCTATGTGATGGTGGCTTGCCATCTCCTCTGACTGAAGATAAAGGCTTGTAGCATTCTATGTGATGATGGCTTGCCATCTCCTCTGACTGAAGATAAAGGCTTGTAGCATTCTATGTGATGGTGGCTTGCCATCTCGCCTGACTGAAGATAAAGGCTTGTAGCATTCTATGTGATGGTGGTTTGCCATCTCCTCTGACTGAAGATAAAGGCTTGTAGCATTCTATGTGATGATGGCTTGCCATCTCCTCTGACTGAAGATAAAGGCTTGTAGCATTCTCTGTGATGGTGGCTTGCCATCTCCTCTGACTGAAGATAAAGGCTTATGAGATTCTCTGTGATGGTGGCTTGCCATCTCCTCTGACTGAAGATAAAGGCTTGTAGCATTCTCTGTGATGGTGGCTTGCCATCTCCCCTGACTGAAGATAAAGGCTTGTAGCATTCTATGTGATGATGGCTTGCCATCTCCTCTGACTGAAGATAAAGGTTTGTAGCATTCTATGTGATGATGGCTTGCCATCTCCTCTGACTGAAGATAAAGGCTTGTAGCACTCTCTGTGATGGTGGCTTGCCATCTCCTCTGACTGAAGATAAAGGCTTTGTAGCATTCTATGTGATGGTGGCTTGCCATCTCCTCTGACTGAAGATAAAGGCTTGTAGCATTCTATGTGATGATGGCTTGCCATCTCCTCTGACTGAAGATAAAGGCTTGTAGCATTCTATGTGATGGTGGCTTGCCATCTCGCCTGACTGAAGATAAAGGCTTGTAGCATTCTATGTGATGGTGGCTTGCCATCTCCTCTGACTGAAGATAAAGGCTTGTAGCATTCTATGTGATGATGGCTTGCCATCTCCTCTGACTGAAGATAAAGGCTTATGAGATTCTCTGTGATGCTGGCTTGCCATCTCCTCCGACTGAAGATAAAGGCTTGTAGCATTCTCTGTGATGGTGGCTTGCCATCTCCTCTGACTGAAGATAAAGGCTTGTAGCATTCAATGTGATGGTGGCTTGCCATCTCCTCTGACTGAAGATAAAGGCTTGTAGCATTCTATGTGATGGTGGCTTGCCATCTCCTCTGACTGAAGATAAAGGCTTGTAGCATTCTATGTGATGGTGGCTTGCCATCTCCTCTGACTGAAGATAAAGGCTTGTAGCATTCTCTGTGATGGTGGCTTGCCATCTCCTCTGACTGAAGATAAAGGCTTGTAGCATTCTATGTGATGGTGGCTTGCCATCTCCTCTGACTGAAGATAAAGGCTTGTGAGATTCTCTCTGATGTTGGCTTGCCTTCTCCTCTGACTGAAGATAAAGGCTTGTGAGATTCTCTGTGATGGTGGCTTGCCTTCTCCTCTGACTGAAGATAAAGGCTTGTGAGATTCTCTGTGATGGTGGCTTGCCATCTCCTCTGACTGAAGATAAAGGCTTGTAGCATTCTATGTGATGGTGGCTTGCCATCTCCTCTGACTGAAGATAAAGGCTTGTGAGATTCTCTGTGATGGTGGCTTGCCATCTCCTCTGACTGAAGATAAAGGCTTGTAGCATTCTATGTGATGGTGGCTTGCCATCTCCTCTGACTGAAGATAAAGGCTTGTGAGATTCTCTGTAATGGTGGCTTGCCTTCTCCTCTGACTGAAGATAAAGGCTTGTAGCATTCTATGTGATGGTGGCTTGCCATCTCCTCTGACTGAAGATAAAGGCCTATGAAAGTCTCTGTGATGGTGGCTTGATATCTCCTCTGACTGAAGATAAAGGCTTGTAGCATTCTATGTGATGTTGGCTTGCCATCTCCTCTGACTGAAGATAAGGGCTTGTAGCATTCTCTGTGATGGTGGCTTGCCATCTCCTCTGACTGAAGATAAAGGCTTGTGAGATTTTCTGTGATGGTGGCTTGCCATCTCCTCTGACTGAAGATAAAGGCTTGTAGCATTCTCTGTGATGGTGGCTTGCCATCTCCTCTGACTGAAGATAAAGGCTTGTAGCATTCTATGTGATGGTGGCTTGCCATCTCCTCTGACTGAAGATAAAGGCTTGTAGCATTCTCTGTGATGGTGGCTTGCCATCTCCTCTGACTGAAGATAAAGGCTTGTAGCATTCTATGTGATGGTGGCTTGCCATCTCCTCTGACTGAAGATAAAGGCTTGTAGCATTCTATGTGATGGTGGCTTGCCATCTCCTCTGACTGAAGATAAAGGCTTGTGAGATTCTCTGTGATGGTGGCTTGCCATCTCCTCTGACTGAAGATAAAGGCTTGTAGCATTCTATGTGATGGTGGCTTGCCGTCTCCTCTGACTGAAGATAAAGGCTTGTAGCATTCTCTGTGATGGTGGCTTGCCATCTCCTCTGACTGAAGATAAAGGCTTGTAGCATTCTATGTGATGGTGGCTTGCCATCTCCTCTGACTGAAGATAAAGGCTTGTGAGATTTTCTGTGATAGTGACTTGCCATCTCCTCTGACTGAAGATAAAGGCTTGTAGCATTCTATGCGATGGTGGCTTGCCATCTCCTCTGACTGAAGATAAAGGCTTATGAAAGTCTCTGTGATGGTGGCTTGCCATCTCCTCTGACTGAAGATAAAGGCTTGTAGCATTCTATGTGATGGTGGCTTGCCATCTCCTCTGACTGAAGATAAAGGCTTATGAAAGTCTCTGTGATGGTGGCTTGCCATCTCCTCTGACTGAAGATAATGGCTAATGAAATTCTCTGTGATGGTGGCTTGCCATCTCCTCTGACTGAAGATAAAGGCTTATGAAATTCTCTGTGATGGTGGCTTGCCTTCTCCTCTGACTGAAGATAAAGGCTTATGAAATTCTTTTTGATGCTGGCTTGCTATCTCTTCCTAGGCTGACCATATGGTCTCTCTCCAGGAACATGCCACATGTCCTAAGATGTTTCCGACCCAGTCATGGTTCTCTTGTTTGACCTATGTAAACATTAGTCTAATCATTTGTGTTACAGATATGGTCCTGAAGCAGGACAGTTGGCTGAGCATGGGTTGTACAGTGCAGGGAACATTGCCATGACTGCTTATAATGCTAACCACTTAGGGGTAAAAGCCATCGCCAAACGCGCAGCCAAAGACACAGGAAAAGCTGTGCTCATGGATGTTGCAGAAAAGAAAAACAAGCCCAGTGGTAATAATTATGGTCAACAACCTCCTCCACAGTCATAGAAAAGACTTATACAGCCATTCATTGGTTTATGCATTGGTTTGATTTAGGAAATTTACTTTTCATTAAAATAGTGAAAAATGTTGACGGAAAATTGCAATAAATAAACAGTCCCTAGTGTCTCTGCTGTACATACACGGCTAATGTGGATAGTGTAAACTAGCATGTATTTTTGTCAAAACACTGAAATTAATAAAGTTACAATGTATATTTTTGGTAGATAAAGTTATGCAAAATCTTTTTGTTAAAAGGTTCTGAAAACCTCTAATATGCTACTTTATCCATGTTTATGTTATGAGTATATAGAAATGAATCTTGTTGATTTATTTCAGCATATATCTGTTTTAATAGATAGAGGTAATCATATATTGGCTTTTACACTGTTTTGAGCAAAGTATTGGTATTTTTATGCAGTCTTTATTGTAGATAAATTTTACAATGAACTAAACAGAGTTATACTTTTTCATGTACATTACATGTATTGCAAGAATAAAAAAATAATTTATACTTGTCTTAATTTTTTCTTTTGTTCTGAATCTTGCATCTCTGAAAATCGAGTTAGTGTTAAATCTATTTGAGAACTTGTGTATTTGTTCTTGATATTATTGATCCATATTTATAAAATATTGTATTTGTTGTCTTTTTTTCATTCAGTGTGTTAAAAACTGTCATATCTTTGCTGTGCTTAAATCCTGCATACCTCATTCAAAATGCAATCAAATGTAAACATTCCCTATGGTTACATTTAATTTTGGTTTAATGCTCTCTTTGCTATTTTTGATTTATTTTTGTATTAAATATTTTTTCTACAATGACTTAGCTATGAAATTTATACTGAAAAAAAATTGACAGTCAATAACAATGTTCATATTTTTATGACCTGTGGAAGTGATACAATATCAAAGTTTTCTATATTTTCTTTTTACTTTTTTGCCTAGAATCACAAACACTAATCATTGATATGTGGAATAGAAGGTGTTTCAGTGTTTGTTGTTGCTTTTGCAATCTTACCTGAGTAGTCTTGTGACATGTCATTAATGTCATAGTTGTAGACAAGTATGGTCTTTAGCCTTGTCGCATACCCAAAATTAAAGTACATTGAGGTCTTTTTTTTAAATAATGATGTAGTAAAGACATTAATTGATATTTTTCATCTTTTGATTTTGTTAAAGCAGATGGCCTGAATAGATGTTTGTGAATCCTACAGTTATCTTTTCAGTATTGGGGCAAGGACACAATAAAAAGTTCATAAATTTTGAAATGCAAAACAATAGTCATAGTATTTACATACCCTAGTAAAAATTTGAAGTAAATATATTGTAATGTTACGCCATGCCAGGACAGCATACTGTCATGAAATTATCGATTTTTTCTTTTGAAACATTTATGAAAAGTGTGATATATATACAAGTGTACCTGTCACATAAGGCAATCACATTTTTGGGATTTCAGCCAAATAGGTGCATCCCATTGTTGTTAGCACCAAAAAACTTTACACGTTGTGAGACAACATTCAAACACATACCATTCTCAAAATTTTACTTAATAAAACAACTTTTCAAGTTTGTATTGGTTTATATTTACTGTCTACAATTTTTCAGTATTGTTGCAGTTTATGAAATTTTCTTCTAAATCGGCACGAACAAAAAAATGGTATGATTTTTTTAGTCAATGAAATGGAATGTTTTAAGGTAAATGCCTAATACCAGGTGTTTTAATATAATAGTGCAAGTTACTGCATTTCCAACTATGACAATAAACCAGTACAATATACAAGTGAAAGCATAAAAAAATACTTCCACAAAAAGTTGACATTGTACATAAACTTGTTCAATGTGTTTTTACCACATGTTGAAGTGTAACAATATTAATGCTGGCAAGGTAACAAAGAAAACTGGGCAGGCATCATTCAGCACATGATAGTTGTACTGTCAGCTTCTGGCATACCATACTGATATTGCTTTCATGCAGAGGAAAGTTACTTTTTTCTGTTTATTTATTATCATGTAAAATGTTATTACATATTGGTTAATCATATGTATCAGATATGTTTATCTTTTTTTTTCATGTTTCAAAAAGAAATGTATGGAAATTATACTTATGGTATATTTTGTGGAGTGTTTTGTTTTGATTAAATCATTAATTTGATTAGTTATGACTTGAAAACAATATACATTACATGTACTTTTATATTAGTTTTATGAAAATCTCAAGGTTTATATTGCTTTACAGTATTGATAAAAACCTTAGATATTGTATACTTTGTGATAAAAACGATATCTTATAATGAAATCAAAAAAAGCTTTTTTAATAGAAAATTCTACATAAAACCAAGTTTTATTAAATTTTGCGAAAAGTTTAATTCTGATAAAAAGGAAATATTGATAAACATTGCAAAATATATTGAAGAAACATTAGAATATCGAAAGAACAGTGGTATTCTCACACAATAAGTTCATCTTGATAAAAATATTCTTTCTTTCCTTTTGGAATTTTTGATTTAAGAACTGAAAATACAAAGTATTTATATACGATTATATAATAATAAACTCTTATGTATTGTAACTATTGCATGTTTCTAACTTACACTGTTCATAAGTGTAGGGTGTGTGAAGTGGTGTGAGGCGTGTTTGTGTCTTTTCCATTTTGGTAAGTCCGATTAAGTATGTGTGTATGTACTTCTGTTCTTTACTATGATCAAAGAAAGAATACTCTGTGATATTTTTGATGTCGTTTGTCACTGTATGTTACTTCTTAATAGAAATAAAAAGGTCACTTTCATTTGTATGATATTGTTTATTACAAACTATTTTGAAGGCAGATGTTATAATCTATTAATATCACAGTTAAATACAAATTAAATACAACTCATGTTCATTTTGAGACATTTAATTAATAGTAATATTTTATTTAATTATGACTGGTTAAAATGATCAGCATGAACCAATTGCATGTACTGTCTTACACATGATGTTGACATCATTTCTCTCATTTCTCAACTTATACGATATAAAAAATACAGCAAGGTATGACAAAAGTTAAAAAATGCTGAAAATGGCAGAATACAACAAGATTTTCATCTTATTCTTATAAGAATTCTTAAAAGAATTCTTATAGAGCGATATTTACCAGGTTCACAGTTTCAGTAGTGATCCACAGCATGATTAAAATCTGCAACTAATCTTGGACTGCTTTCACCTTTTTTATTTCTATTATTAATTGTACTCCTATCTTGTAAAGAAAAGTCAGTTTTTCGTGTTTTTTGGGGGGGGGGGTTTCAGTTAACAACTATACAAGTTGTTAAAATAATGTCTTTGGTCGAATGTCAAATGTCTGGGAATCTCTCATATCTTGATAGGCATTGCTTACTGAGAATCTATAGCCAATACCTTACACATGTCATAGATAATTGTTTGTTTCTTACAGTTCAGTAGTTAAAGTAATAAAACAAGATTAATGAGAGATCAGGTTTCCCAATCTAGCATAAATAAAAGGGTTTATAAACCAAGAGATCTTTGTGAAACATAAACAGCCCCTAACTGCATTGTTTCATCTTGTTACATCAAAACAGTCATTGTGACCTTGACCTTTGCACCACTCACCCAAGTTACATCATGAGTCATTGTGACCTTGACCTTTGCACCACTCAACCCAGTTACATCAAGAGTCACTGTGGCCTTGACCTTTGCACCACTCAACCCAGTTACATCAAGAGTCATTGTGGCCTTGATCTTTGCACCACTCACCCCAGTTACATCAAGAGTCATTGTGACCTTGACCTTTGCACCACTCACCCCAGTTACATCAAGAGTCATAGTGACCTTGACCTTTGCACCACTCACCCCAGTTACATCAAGAGTCATTGTGACCTTGACCTTTGCACCACTCAACCCAGTTACATCAAGAGTCATAGTGACCTTGACCTTTGCACCACTCACCCCAGTTACATCAAGAGTCATTGTGACCTAGAGCCATAATTTAAATTTAGCTGATCATGACATATTGTAATTGTGTAAATTATTAAATCACTAACGGTGATTTAAATTTTTCAAAGGTTGTAACCTGTAAATGTGGTGTTATTTCTCTCTGGCATACAGGTCTCTCTTTCTAACACTGCAACAACAAAGAAAACTCTGGGAAACAATCCCTAGTCACTATCATTTGAAGTCGCTGAAAAGGAATATTTTTCTTTCAATTTGACCGACCCATTATTTCTCTAAAGACTGTGTAACATGATATTGATCGATAATTATTTTCAAGCTGCCATTAAGCAGAGATAGACGTGGATGTGAACGTTGGGTACTGTTGAGAGATTAAAAATTATTAAGTACATGTGAATGGCATATGCTATGAAAAAATATGCAACGTTATTGACGATTTACCTTCATGACATAATAAGAAGTTCTAAAGGAGTAGGAGAGGGCAAATGTCTAGCTTAGATTTTAATAGGGGGCAACCGTCCGGTCTTTATTTCTGATAGTGGAGGTAAACACCCGGGTTGAACATTCGGGGGTGGGGTGGGGGTGGTGGCCCAAACTGGGAGCTACCCTTATATTTGCTTGAGTGGTACCAAGCAAGTACAGTACTGCGAGCTGACATCAAAGCTGTTATACTTTGTACTTAAAGCAATGAACAAACGGCTTTAAAAGTTTTCATGTAAACAGCCTTATCCTTAACCTTTGTTTAGTGCAATGTTTTATAGTTCAGGAATGATGGTCTCAGTAGAAGAATGGCTAATTTATCTCATGATAGATGCAATATACTCATCTAACTGTATCAAATAGGAATTAATTGTGTCAAAAACACAAAAAGCGCACAATCACAGAAACGCTGCTTGGGTTCTTCTGTTGTTACATGTTTTGTACAAAAGGGGTGAAATTTATATAACCATCCAGTAACTTTATAGTATTTTTATTAACAAATGCAGGCATACAATGACTACAGAATTGTATATAATATACAGATAATGAAGTATGACATACAACAATAAATATTCCCCAAACTGTAAAAACTTCAGATCTACAGACTTTCACGTTACACATATAATGTGTACAATCACAGTTTATTGTAACAAAAATGTTTGTACCACAATGGAATCATAAACTCCATTTTAACCCAACCCAAGCAGGTAACTTCCAAATTACCCGAGACTCCCCAAATGTGCCATACCAATGTCATTTAAAGGATGGATTCAAGAAGGGTTGCCTTAACATTTAAATTTATTTTCATAGTTTAGTAAAAACATTTATCAGTCACAGGAAAAACATTTCTGGCTACAACACACCAATCATGAATTATGGCAGTGGTAAATGCTCCCTTGGGTAACTACTAACACTCAGATCTCAAGTGTACTTCCTTGAATAGCCAGCTCAGTGTCAGGATAATGTGACTTCATACTTGTTTGTTAGGTTCATTGATGTCAGCAGGATTTCAGTAATTTGGACACTAAAAGCTGATATACTGCTGCCCTTGTAGGGTATAACCTGCCATGAGCACCTGACACCACACCCAGTCAAATTATCCTGCTACCAGGCTGAACACTGGGAGCTACCTTTATATTTGCTTGAGTGTTAGCAAGGAAATTACCACTACCAGGCCTCATGTAGCCGATTGTGCTACCAGGTCCATTTGAATGTAGTATCCTGCCAGGTGTTCATGGCACATATGCTATCATATTGAAAGCAACACTATATCCTGGTCAAGTGAAAACTACTTCCAGATAACTGAAATACTGTTTAATTTTCCAAATAACAAACACAACCTGATACCTACACAATCAAGCTTTCCAAGTTACCCTGGTTAATTTTAATAGAGTAAACAAAAAATAACCATTTGTTAACACATTGATCCCATAACATGTCTATAAATAACATGGACCACAGTTGGGAAAAAATGTTTTATAATTGAAATATGATTTACGGTTCATTTGAAATTCACTGTGGAGGATCAGTGGTTGTTACTGTTGTAGCTGTCAATGGAGCTGAGCCTTGTAGCATGGCTTTTGTCTGCAACATCCTGAAAATACACAATTCAAAAGTAAAAAGTATATGTCAACTGATTAATCTTTTCCGGAGATAATCCTTCATGGAATCAAAATGTTAATAAATGTTTGGCTAAAAGAAGCCTACAATAACAGGCAATTAATGAAATGGCAAGAAAAACTTTCAAGAAAAACTTTTAATAAATTGAAACTTAAGTTAACAATTACATAAAATTTATTCAAAGTTTTGCTGTACATCTACTTTTTTCATATGTTGCAAGAGCTTAATGATATATGTTTTCTTTTATCATCCCTTTTGGCATTATTGTGAAATTCATTTTTTTTTTTTTTTTTTGAGGTATATTGCAGCAACCAATTATGATCATTATAGTGATGTCCAGCAGTTCTGATGGAGGAAGACCCCAGACAAATGTTTGGGCAGAATGACAGATGAACAAATAGTCACCGGAAAGACTACCTGTACATTAGATTGTTACATAATCTTGACTCCGGCAAGGGTAACCCTAATTTTGTATTT
This sequence comes from Sinonovacula constricta, assembly GCA_007844125.1. NCBI lineage: Eukaryota > Metazoa > Mollusca > Bivalvia > Cardiida > Solecurtidae > Sinonovacula > Sinonovacula constricta. The sequence goes on from CM017558.1 coordinate 81,843,857, forward strand.
AATAATATAAGAAGAATTTTCAATCTTTTTAACAAAATTATAAAGAGGTATTTTTAAAGTGTGTAATTTTAAAACATTAATTTAAACACAAACTATTTTTTATAATAACAGTTCACTAGTAAACAACACTTGAGTACCAGATTATATTATCACCAAAGAAAAAAATCCAAATAGTCAAGGATTACAAATTTTTATCCGACCTAACTCACATTTCTCGCATTCTGTGAACAGCATCGTTGGTTTGCGTGTCATCAAAGTTGTAGCATAAACTGTCCATCATTTGTGCTGTAGGCGTACTGGATCTTCTTGCATCATCATCCATTTCTAGAGCAAATGTATCTTCATTTGCAGAAAGCACCTCCCCATTCACACCATTATTTGCTTTCCTGATAGGAGAGTAGTTTAGTGAGAAGTCAACAGAAGATTCCTTCTGAAGGCTGTGGAATTTGGCTTTTGCAATAGCTGAATTAACATCTTTCACTGCAAAATAAAGAAAACGTTTTCATAGCATGGTATTTCAGGTATACAAGATTATGAGTATTTTTATTAAAAGAAAGACACAGATAAAAACAAAGTCATGGATAAATTCAAGTTCATTATCTATTAATAATTATTACCTGTTTTTTTGTGACCCTTATCTGTCGATGATGATGCCTATGCCTGATTCATTTGGCTAAGTATGTTAATACAATGTTCTTAAATAACATGTGAATGGAATGAAGCAAATGTATAATTTAAATCATTTTAGAGGAAGAAATTGAGAAATTTTAAAAACTAGGTGTCAGATATAAAAAATAAATTCTGGGACAACCCTTGTTCTTACTAAAGGATGTCTGCACTGGTTGACTTTCTGCCTGGGGCTGAGGCAGGACAGTAATTGGAGGGTGGGTGGAGCCAATTGGATAATGATTGACAGGTGCCTTCTGACTAGACATGCTGCCATTTGTATCTGGGGACATTCTGGTGGGCTGAGCTACCTTTTCCAACTGCAAAATGAAAGAAGAAAGGATGAAAGAAATAAGGTGAAATTAAACTCTCACTGTTCCAATAGTTATACAACTGCCTTTAATAAATTACTCCAGTTCAGCAAGTTCCCCATCTAGAGGACAAGTACATATATTTGTTGACAGATCCCTAGTCACAATTCTTCATCAAAGTTCTTCTTTACATTTAAGGTATATACCTTACTGAAGAACATGAACTTGTTAAGAAGAGCAGACCAAGAGTTGATGAAACTATAAGGTTGATCAGATTTCTATGTTTAATGTAAAGTTACTTTATAAGGCAAGAAAACAATGACTGAGAAAGCTCTTTTCATTGTAATATGTAAAGCAAAAAAAAACAACATAAGAAACACCAAAAAAACAATTAATTGGGAGATTTGTATAGCAAAAGAAAAAGGTGACAAATTTTCAAAGTTAATCAAAATTTGAAATATATTCTAAGAAAATGTCAGTAAATGATTACAAGATAATACCATTGACATCAGCAAAGAAAAAGAATACAAAGGTAATTGTATTGAAACTCATGTGCACAAGTATGACCAACCTTGACCTCAATCATGGACACCCTATTCTCCACCAGCACCAGTCTAGCTCTCAGTTCTTCCAGTTGTCCCTGTATCCTGGTCTCTAGGCGCTGAATGTACGGGTCTGCAGCAGACTGAGAGGTCTTCACCTCTGTCAAGATAGCGTCAAACTGCAACATCTGCTCTGCTAATGTCTCCACACTCTGAAAATTAAAATGAAGTTCACAATAACTATAGCAAAATGTTTTTGTTTTTTCACAAAACTTGATCATTATGCAAATAGCTCATTACCTGATCAGCTAGCAACCAATTTATGCTAGTAGCTGTTCTGCTCAGGATCTAAACAGGTTGCTGCCCAGTTACTATCATTGCATCCAGTCACCTAGGTTACATAACCTTTTATCAGCATAACATCTTGTTAAGATATAATGTTGCACTTAAGTTACTGAGTCTCGTGTAAATTGTTCTTCAGACGACTTACATCTGCCAAGGAGTAAGACTATGATGACACAGGCTGAAGAAAATGGGATGGACCAGCATTTTTGCCGATACTGTGCAGCAACATTTCTAACATTATAGCACTGGGGCACTTATGAGGTGCCCAGGGACTGAACACGGCCGGTCCATTACACTGACACCGACGAGTCAGGCGTAATGCTGTCCCCTTAGCCCCAAGTGTTAGGAGGGAAGCCACTACTACCAACATTAAAGTCTTTGACTTGACAAGGCCGGGGTTTGAGTCCATGACCTTCCGATCCGCAAGCCGACGCGCTACCGTGCTATTGCGGCCAGTGCTGAAGAATGGAAGGTATCCTCAGACCTTACATGAGGAAATGCCTGCTGTGGATTTAGAATTGCACTTATACAAGAATTATATGAGCTTCTCTATTTAACCTTGCTGGTAATTGATGTCTGGTGTAGAACAACCTTGGGGCAACTCAGACTTTTAATTTGCTTTTTCTTATGTAATTTACAAAGGATATAATTCTGCATACAAACAGTAATCCTGGTAGAAGATACATAGGCCTAATTCCCCAAAATATTGGCTTAAGTTTTTTTATGCAAGATGTATTTTCAATCATTGTTAATGAAAAAATATTGCTAAACACACTTTCTAAAAAGTAATTATATTAAAGTCGATGGGAAATATGGAATAATATAAAACACTTCTTTTCTTAATTTTGAAGTCACAACATCAATTTTCCATGACATGACACATTTTATGTAACATACGTTAAAAGATTATGTAAGTTAAAGCACCTTGTGTAGATTGTGCATTTGATGACCGACATCTGGTGTTGAGTGACCCCGAGGTGCCGGCGACTGGAGGATGGAATCGGAACCTGGGGCTTGGATATCTAGGATACTTAAATCTGCCATCACAGGGCCTGTGATGCACAGAGATATATTAAAGTTTGTATGTTGTTTTTATTAGAACATTCACAAATAACAAATAAGTTAAATTTAAACAGGGATTGAAACTACTGCACTTATGTAAAGTTATTAAACAGATTATGTACAGACATTCAGTGAGTAAAAAAAAATAAAATATTTTAATCACATTATACATGTTGCTTACAAGAGACTGTTACCACTTCTGTTTTTAAAATACTTCCCAATTCTTAATCTCAGTTATTTTCCCATCTAGTCCTGTAAATACTTGGTCAATTGGCAGGTTATTTAGTTTGACACAATGATATTGACAGGTTACATAGTTTGACACAATTATATTTAAACTATTCATTACAGTTCTCACCCTTTGGTATCCTGACTACTTCTACTGCATTCTGACAAGCCCTTGATATACTAGGTGTATTAATTGCTGCATAGTTTGGTTTCACTCCCTCTTGGCACAGCTCCATGTTATCTCCTTGGTCAAAGGACTGATGCACAAATGCAGAGAGGTGTGGTCTGTTGCTAGAGGGTGGAGTTTTGATGGTCACATGTTTAGGAAGTTGTGTCTGGTTGGTGCTTGCATCTGAGATTGTAGAATAATTATCTGACGGATGTTGAATTGATGTGCCTAAAGAAAAAGTAAAAAAAAACAACAATATACACAGCACTGATATACTACTTACAGGCAAATATTGATAACTGAAAACTGAATGTTATATTTCTTAAAATTAAATTCTTATTTAACAATATAAAGGTTTGATTCTGTGTAAGCCAACAGGAAATGAGCTAAAGGCATGCTGTGACAGAAACAAGAGAGTAAGAAAGTGTAACAAAAGCAAAAACCCTGCTTAAACTGACAAAGAAATAAGTGGTATACAGATGAAAAAAAATCATCTCCATATGTTAGTGCACAACAATTTTATTTATTTTAACATTTTTACTACGTACAAACCAAGCAGAAGCTTTTATTGGTTTGCATTTGAAACGCACCAATTAAGTATGTAACTATAAAGCTATTTGTATTTGTATTTTGGGTTTTTACAGCACACTGACATACGGTGCCGAATACAAAGAAGTTTAATGCGAATAGAGCATAATCAGGTCAAAACTAAACAATGTGAGTAAAATAAAGAGAAAAATAAAAATCTATCAGGTTAAAATAATGTGAATTATAAAAGAAACCATGCTTACATAATAAATGGTTTACAAAGCTTTTCAAACCAATTATACTGACAGCCAGAAGTTGTGATACATTTGGTTACATTCGTATGTACCATTGACAGAGATGTAAGGCATCATTGGGGTTTTTTAAGAGCAGTTGATTTTTCAGAACAGCATTTTCTAATTCTCTGCAATTTTTGTTATCATAAGAAAGATAAGTTAGTAAACAATATATTACATCTTAGATCAGTAAAGTAAATAACTCTTCAAAACGACTTCTATTGCAAACTTATAATCTCTGTGTAAGGAATCACTGATGGAATTGGACAATGTATATTGCAAAAAGAAATCCATTGTAGATTTTGGCAGGGATATTTCTTCAGAAATGAACAATTACATGTTGATTAACAATATCTTTGATTATTGTGACTTTGGCTTGTCGGCCATCATTAATAATAATAAATATAATATAATATAATAATATAATATAATATCAGAGAAGTTATTTCAGCAGAGTTTGTATTGACATTTTGCCTAACAAATTATCACACTACTGTCCCAATCTCTCAATCAATATAGATTTCTAGTTATCATCTGTCTGGTAGTCGAAGCATAATAAGTGCCTCAGCCAATACATAGTCAGCATATATGGTAGTGATTAAACTGGCAGCAGAAGCGTAAATTTAGGAGTTAATTCATGCATAGACACCACCAAATTAACTTAACTACATGTACATGAAATTGTTGCACCTTCAGTTTTGTTGAAACAAACCTTATCTAAATGATGTTTTAAATTATTCATTTCATTTAATAACACACTACTTGCTATTTCTGCTAAAGAATAGTTAAACATGCACCATCCGGAACATGGCTGTCCTAATATATGTACACTTTTCAGTAATTTGTGGAACTACCATTTGATGAAAATTCTGGTACACTCAGAATGAATTTGATGTGACTAATTTAAAATGGTGTGCTTTGTACTGTACATAACCAAACTACTAATAATGGAGCAGAATTTTCTTTGATTTAGCGAGACATTTCAGATGTTCTGAATCATTTACTGGTACATGTTGACATTCCAAAAGCAATTACCAGTATGTCGTGGTATGAAATATTTATCAGAACAGTACTTTGGAGTGTAGTAATATTTAGCTTAGTTAAAAAAGACTATACATTGTAGTTCCAAATGTTGCACATGCTCACTGTACTAAGTCTTATAACTATCGCGATCTCCGCATGTACAATTAAGTTGTGATTAAATGATAGAATGGCACACTTGTGTTTCTTCGATTTCTCTCCATTGAGTTATCAAATACTATCATTTATTACTTCTAAATATATGTCTCAATAGAGGCAACAAACAAATAACATTACATGCAGAAGATCAACTATTTAAGTTCATGTAATACTTATTTAAAAGCATACAGGCTCACAGTAATAGGCAAACAATCAATAATGTCATATCTTATTTTAAGCGGCCAACTTGTTATAAGCAGCGCATTTTAGGTTCTCCCTTGGGTGGCTGTTAAATACAAGTTTGACTTTAATTAGAAACTGTTTTAAGAGTTGCTGGTCTCATTTAAGATAAGTGAAGAAATTGTCTTTTGTGGAGGGGGTATTGTTAAATTATACATTTTTAAAAGAAATGACATTATTCATTATCCTTTTATAAAATAATAACACGAAGGTTTTGTGAAAGATGTCCTGGCTGAATAATATCTGAATGCTCTGGCCACATCAGTGGCACATGACTATGTTTTGACACCAGGGAACAAGTTTTACCTGATAAGTATTCATTTAATCATATATTATATACTGTAGATATCGGTACCATGATTTTCTTATAATGTTTAAGGAAACAGCATCCTTTGTGTAAACTTGACCAATACTGTAATTAACACCATGTTATAGTAGAAGGATTGTATATATTATACTATTTGCAACAGTTTATGATTCTGAAAACACAAGAAAAACCAATAATAAGCACTGACATGTATGTTTTAATATATCACACGATGTATTGAATGTCCATCATTTTGTAAATGTTTTAATATATCATACGATATATTGAATGTTGATCATTTTGTATCAGTACATATATCATATTAAAATCTTTGACCGTTATGGAGCCCTAGTGAAAAGTAAATAAAATTTCAATCATGAATCATAAACGATTTCATCACATATAAAATTAATCAAGTCATTCCTTCAAAACTATTTGAACAGAAAAAACAATTCCAAAGTAAGACAAACTGACAGTGGTATTTCTAAATGCTTCATCACCTCATTAACATTAATCAAATAGCGGATTCATAAAATCACTTCAATAAAAACTGGTGAGAATTTTGAAGAACAATTTTAAAATACCAGCACTTCCTGCTATATGCCTGGTCACATTGCCTCTGGAGCCTGGACTGATTCTAGGTGAGATGTGACGCACGGGTGCAGCATGCTCATCAGCTGTCAGCTCGTTTACCACCTGAGGAGCTGCTGGCATAGAGTTCTCCTCAACACCAGGGCGATAAACTCCACTGGATGGGCGTTTAGGCTTCTGAGAAGCTGAATTTAGAATATAAGAATATAAGGAGACAGTTAACTTTTTTAAGAATAAAGCAACTAAAAATGCATATTTACATTCTTATACAATTCAAAACAATTTCTACATAAGTTTATTTGGTTTCATTTAAGTAACAACCTATTTACAGGCTTAAAGGCATTAAAATTGGAAAAATGTGGTCTTATCTGGCTTCACACTGTCATAACATGGGCTGGAGGAGGAGGGGTGGGTCTAGCTAGCTGGACAAAGCATCAGGCTGCAGCGGTAACAGGAAAGGGGTGGACATTACTGACCAATGACAGTTCAGTAAGCCCATGTGCATCAAGTGTGACTAATTGTGTTACTACCTCTTCCCATATAACATCTCTGTGTATAATAAACTTATCAAGTGTCAAGTTGTGATCTTACTGCATAGTGTTATCTATGGGAGGGGGTGGGGGAGGCCTCTAAAGAAGTCCCTTTTCAGTGCTTTTAAAGTTATATTGATACAGACTTTAATAAGATCAAGAAGTACCATCACCTTCTGCAAAAAAGAATTCTGTAAATGTTAAGGTGTCAAGGAAAAGCTCTGATAGCTATTATTGTTTAAGCTTGTCCTGTAACATAAACAATGTTTCAGTTTCAAGGAGTCTGTATTTAAGCACTTGAAGCAAATATAGTTTAGTTCTCATTGTAAATATTGCATGTTAACTACTAGGACAGCTTATCACAAACATTTTTCAGCAGAGGACCCATCTTGCCCTGAATATTGAAAAACTTGACCACTCTTAAATATATTACCTGAAGCACTTGTTGCATGCGACTTTGTGTCTACAGCTGATCTGGGGCGAACACTGGTCTGGAATTATAAATTAGGGTAATACACATACAATTATTTTTTCTCTGTCATTTATTATACAACTGGTGTGCTCCCAGTTTATAATATCAACATACTATGTATAAAATGCATTTAACATTTACATAACCTTTGATATGTTTAAAACTTGCCAAATTATTTTAACATTACAAATTTATTGTTTTTTACTAAGTAATGTAAATGTGACTGGATGTTATACTAGTAAGATACTAGTTACTATATGTAACAATATAGTAAGAAAAGTCACCCAGCCTTTTTCTAATATGTAAATTGCAATGTGTTGGTCAGCATCTCCAACCTACCTTAGAGACCAGTCTCCAGCTGTGTCCAGCTAGATTAAACCTAAAAAAATTGCTAGCAAGGGTTCACATGTCTATCACACCAACAAGTATGGTGTCAGATGCCTCACAAACCAATAAGAATATTGTTACATGCCTATCACACCAATAAGTTTGGTGTCAGATGCCTCAAACACCAATAAGAATATTGTTACATGCCTATCACACCAATAAGCATGGTATCAGATGCCTCAAACACCAATAAGAATATTGTTACATGTCTATCACACCAACAAGTATGGTGTCAGATGCCTCACAAACCAATAAGAATATTGTTACATGCCTATCACACCAATAAGCATGGTATCAGATGCCTCACACACCAATAAGTGTATTGTTACATGCCTATCACACCAATAAGTATAGTGTCAGATGCCTCACACACCAATAAGAATATTGTTACATGCCTATCACACCAATAAGCATGGTATCAGATGCCTCAAACACCAATAAGAATATTGTTACATGTCTATCACACCAATAAGTATGGTATCAGATGCCTCACAAACCAATAAGAATATTGTTACATGTCTATCACACCAACAAGTATGGTGTCAGATGCCTCACAAACCAATAAGAATATTGTTACATGTCTATCACACCAACAAGTATGGTGTCAGATGCCTCACAAACCAATAAGAATATTGTTACATGCCTATCACACCAATAAGCATGGTATCAGATGCCTCAAACACCAATAAGAATATTGTTACATGCCTATCACACCAATAAGTATGGTATCAGATGCCTCACAAACCAATAAGAATATTGTTACATGTCTATCACACCAATAAGTATAGTATCAGATGCCTCACACACCAATAAGTGTATTGTTACATGCCTATCACACCAATAAGCATGGTATCAGATGCCTCAAACACCAATAAGAATATTGTTACATGTCTATCACACCAATAAGTATGGTATCAGATGCCTCACAAACCAATAAGAATATTGTTACATGTCTATCACACCAACAAGTATGGTGTCAGATGCCTCACAAACCAATAAGAATATTGTTACATGCCTATCACACCAATAAGCATGGTATCAGATGCCTCAAACACCAATAAGAATATTGTTACATGCCTATCACACCAATAAGTATGGTATTAGATGCCTCACAAACCAATAAGAATATTGTTACATGTCTATCACACCAACAAGTATGGTGTCAGATGCCTCACAAACCAATAAGAATATTGTTACATGCCTATCACACCAATAAGTATGGTGTCAGATGCCTCACACACCAATAAGTGTATTGTTACATGCCTATCACACCAATAAGCATGGTGTCAGATGCCTCACGCACCAATAAGTGTATTGTTACATGCCTATCACACCAATAAGCATGGTGTCAGATGCCTCACGCACCAATAAGTGTATTGTTACATGCCTATCACACCAATAAGCATGGTGTCAGATGCCTCACGCACCAATAAGAATATTGTTACATGCCTATCACACCAATAAGTATGGTGTCAGATGCCTCACACACCAATAAGAATATTGTTACATGCCTATCACACCAATAAGTATGGTGTCAGATGCCTCACACACCAATAAGAATATTGTTACATGCCTTCAGACCAATAAGTATGGTGTCAGATGCCTCACACACCAATAAGAATATTGTTACATGCCTATCACACCAATAAGTATGGTGTCAGATGCCTCACACACCAATAAGAATATTGTTACATGCCTATCACACCAATAAGCATGGTATCAGATGCCTCAAACACCAATAAGTGTATTGTTACAAGCCTATCACATCAATAAGTTTGGTGTCAGATGCCTCAAACACCAATAAGTGTATTGTTACATGCCTATCACACCAATAAGCATGGTATCAGATGCCTCAAACACCAATAAGTGTATTGTTACATGCCTATCACACCAATAAGCATGGTATCAAATGCCTCAAACACCAATAAGTGTATTGTTACATGCCTATCACACCAATAAGCATGGTATCAAATGCCTCAAACACCAATAAGTGTATTGTTACATGCCTATCACACCAATAAGCATGGTATCAGATGCCTCACACACCAATAAGTGTATTGTTACATGCCTATCACACCAATAAACATGGTGCCAGATGTCTTAAACACCAATAAGTGTATTGTTACATGCCTATCACACCAATAAGTTTGGTGCCAGATGCCTCACGCACCAATAAGTGTATTGTTACATGCCTATCACACCAATAAGTTTGGTGTCAGATGCCTCAAACACCAATAAGTGTATTGTTACATGCCTATCACACCAATAAGTTTGGTGTCAGATGCCTCAAACACCAATAAGTGTATTGTTACATGCCTATCACACCAATAAGTATGGTGTCAGATGCCTCACACACCAATAAGAATATTGTTACATGCCTATCACACCAATAAGTTTGGTGTCAGATGCCTCAAACACCAATAAGTGTATTGTTACATGCCTATCACACCAATAAGTATGGTATCAGATGCCTCACACACCAATAAGAATATTGTTACATGCCTATCACACCAATAAGTATGGTGTCAGATGCCTCACACACCAATAAGAATATTGTTACAAGCCTATCACACCAATAAACATGGTGTTCGATGCCTCACACACCAATAAGAATATTGTTACATGCCTATCACACCAATAAGCATGGTGTCAGATGCCTCACGCACCAATAAGTGTATTGTTACATGCCTATCACACCAATAAGCATGGTATCAGATGCCTCAAACACCAATAAGAATATTGTTACATGCCTATCACACCAATAAGTATGGTGTCAGATGCCTCACACACCAATAAGAATATTGTTACATGCCTATCACACCAATAAGTATGGTGTCAGATGCCTCACACACCAATAAGAATATTGTTACATGCCTTCAGACCAATAAGTATGGTGTCAGATGCCTCACACACCAATAAGAATATTGTTACATGCCTATCACACCAATAAGTATGGTGTCAGATGCCTCACACACCAATAAGAATATTGTTACATGCCTATCACACCAATAAGTATGGTATCAGATGCCTCACACACCAATAAGAATATTGTTACATGCCTTTCAGACCAATAAGTATGGTGTCAGATGCCTCACACACCAATAAGAATATTGTTACATGCCTATCACACCAATAAGCATGGTGTCAGATGCCTCACGCACCAATAAGTGTATTGTTACATGCCTATCACACCAATAAGTATGGTGTCAGATGCCTCACACATCAATAAGAATATTGTTACATGCCTATCACACTAATAAGTATAGTGTCAGATGCCTCACACACCAATTAGAATATTGTTACATGCCTATCACACTAATAAGCATGGTGTCAGATGCCTCACACACCAATAAGCATAGTGTTACATAGCTCACACACCAATGAGTATGGTGTCACATGCCTTCAAACCACCAATAAAAGTGTTGTAACATGCCTCACACACAAATAGGTAAGGTGTCTCATGTCACACACACCAATTAGCATGGCTTAGACACCAATAATTGTGTTGTAACATGCCAAATTTGTGTTGTAACATGCCTCACACACAAATAGGTATGGTGTCTCATGCCACACACACCAATTAGCATGGTGTTACATGCCTTAGACACCAATAATTGTGTTCTAACATGCCATAATTGTGTTGTTACATGCCTTGCAACCAAATAGCATGATGTCTTAAGCCTCACACACAAATAAGTTGTTACATGTCTTGCACACAAATAAGCATGACGCCACATGCATTGCACACCAATAGCATGATGTCAGATACCTCGCACACTAATTAGCATGATGTCACATGCCTCGCACACCAATAGCATAGTGTCACATGCCTTGCACACCAATAGCATAGTGTCACATGCCTTGCACACTAATTAGCATGAGCTCACATGCCTTGCACACCAATAGCATGATGTCAGATACATCGCACACTAATTAGCATGATGTCACATGCCTTGCACACCAATAGCATAGTGTCACATGCCTTGCACACCAATAGCATAGTGTCACATGCCTTGCACACCAATAGCATAGAAAGTGTCACATGCCTTGCACACCAATAGCATAGTGTCATATGCCTTGCACACCAATAGCATGATGTCAGATACCTCGCACACTAATTAGCATGATGTCACATGCCTTGCACACCAATAGCATGTCAGATACATGGCACACTAATTAGCATGATGTCACATGCCTTGCACACCAATAGCATGATGCCACATGCCTCGCACACCAATAGCATGATGTCACATGCCTTGCACACCAATAGCATGTCAGATACATGGCACACTAATTAGCATGATGTCACATGCCTTGCACACCAATAGCATGATGCCACATGCCTCGCACACCAATAGCATGATGTCACATGCCTTACACACTAATCAACATGAGCTCACATGCCTCACACACCAATAAGTATGGTTTCACATGCCTCACACACAAATTAGCATGGTGTCACATGCCTCACACACAAATTAGCATGGTGTCACATGCCTCACACACCAATTATAATGGTGTCGAGTGCTTCACATACCAGTAAGTGTGTTGGAACATGTCTCGCAAACCAATTAGCATAGTGTCGCATACCTCACATACCAATAAGCATGGTGTCACATGCCGCACACACCAATAAGTGTGTTGTCACATACCTTATACACCAGAAAGAATGGCATCTCTTGCCTCAGCCACCAAATAGAATGTTTTCACATGACTCCCACACCAAAAAGCATGGTTTCACATGCCTCACAAACCAATAAGCATGGTGTCACATGCCTCACATACCAATAAGTGTGTTGTCACATGCCTCACACACCATTTAGCATAGTGTCACATAGCTCACACACCAATAAGTATGGCATCTCTTGCCTCTGCCACTAATAAGAATGGTGTCACATGACTCACACACCAATTAGTATGGCATCACATTCCTCCCATGCCAATTAGCATGCTGTTGCATGCCTCACACATCAATAAGTGTGGTGTCTCTTGCCTCAGTTACTAATTAGCATGGTGTCACAAGCCTCACACATCAATTAGTGTGGTGTCATATGCCATCACACACCAATTAGTATGGTGTCACATGCCTCACACATCAATAAACATGAAATTACATGCCACAAACAACAATAGGCCAGGCATTTTATGTCGCACACACCAACTGACTGACTTTCACATGCCTTCATAGGCCTCTGTAATATGCATGTATGTCAAGATGCTACCTTAATTGTGATACCATAGTGTAAAAATATAAGTAAAGATTTAGTAAAAGCTAAAACAATGCACTTTGGAAACAATGCAACTTAATACTCTTGAAAAAGACAATTTCGCTTAAAAGGGATGATTTTCTATTCTTACAACTGGAGAACCTAAAATCTTGGATGGACCGTATTTTAAATACCTTAAGAGCTGTTTTAGAAGGTGCTGGGTTGAGCGACTTGTTTTTGCTAATCACAAACTGTAGTATCTCTGTACACATGATCATTTTCCTCTCTGCATATCCTTTTCCGAAAAACTGATCTTTTGAAATGGGTGGTTTGTATGAAAACAAATCTCGCAGAACCTGAAAGGAAATACAGGCTTATTTAGAAAATATAGTTTGAACATTGTATGTTTATTTTTATAATACATCCCACAAAAAGATAGTGACATCCAGCTTAAAATGGTGGTGGACAAGAACTAAGGAAGAACCATGCACCAGGCTCAGTTGGAAACTCTTCAAATATGAACCCCCTTCGTCCCCACTTTAACTCACTTTGCACAACTGACCTTAAAACCAGGAGTTATCATATACTCACCGTGACCAACACCTCTTTCAAGTTTGGGGATAGTGAGCTCATGCATTCCTAGACACTGATCAGATATAATTATGTTTATGGTCACTGTGTCACTAATTGGGTCATCTACTCATCAATTTATCATTGTCCCTACTCATCAATATCATTGTCCCTACTCATCAATATCATTGTCCCTACTCATCAATATCATTGTCCCTACTCATCAATATCATTGTCTCTACTCAACAATATCATTGTCCCTACTCATCAATATCATTGTCCCTACTCATCAATTTATCATTGTCTCTACTCATCAATATCATTGTCTCTACTCATCAATATCAGTGTCTCTACTCATCAATATCATTGTCCCTACTCATCAATATCATTGTCCCTACTCATCAATATCATTGTCCCTACTCATCAATATCATTGTCCCTACTCATCAATATCATTGTCTCTACTCATCAATATCATTGTCTCTACTCATCAATATCAGTGTCTCTACTCATCAATATCATTGTCCCTACTCATCAATATCATTGTCCCTACTCATCAATATCATTGTCCCTACTCATCAATATCATTGTCTCTACTCAACAATATCATTGTCCCTACTCATCAATATCATTGTCCCTACTCATCAATTTATCATTGTCTCTACTCATCAATATCATTGTCTCTACTCATCAATATCAGTGTCTCTACTCATCAATATCATTGTCTCTACTCATCAATATCATTGTCTCTACTCAACAATATCATTGTCCCTACTCATCAATATCATTGTCCCTACTCATCAATTTATCATTGTCTCTACTCATCAATATCATTGTCTCTACTCATCAATATCAGTGTCTCTACTCATCAATATCATTGTCTCTACTCATCAATATCATTGTCTCTACTCATCAATATCATTGTCCCTACTCATCAATATCATTGTCCCTACTCATCAATTTATCATTGTCTCTACTCATCAATATCAGTGTCTCTACTCAACAATATCATTGTCCCTACTCATCAGTGTCATTGTCCCTACTCATCAATATCATTGTCTCTACTCATCAATATCATTGTCTCTACTCAACAATATCATTGTCCCTACTCATCAATTTATCATTGTCCCTACTCATCAATATCATTGTCTCTACTCAACAATATCATTGTCCCTACTCATCAATATCATTGTCTCTACTCATCAATATCATTGTCCCTACTCATCAATATCATTGTCTCTACTCAGCAATATCATTGTCTCTACTCAACAATATCATTGTCCCTACTCAACAATATCATTGTCTCTACTCAACAATATCATTGTCCCTACTCAACAATATCATTGTCTCTACTCATCAATATCATTGTCCCTACTCATCAATATCATTGTCTCTACTCAACAATATCATTGTCCCTACTCATCAATATCATTGTCTCTACTCAACAATATCATTGTCCCTACTCAACAATATCATTGTCTCTACTCATCAATATCATTGTCTCTACTCAACAATATCATTGTCCCTACTCAACAATATCATTGTCCCTACTCATCAATATCATTGTCTCTACTCATCAATATCATTGTCCCTACTCATCAATATCATTGTCCCTACTCATCAATATCATTGTCCCTACTAATCAGTATCATTGTCCCTACTCATCAATTTATCATTGTCCCTACTCATCAATATCATTGTCCCTACTCAACAATATCATTGTCCCTACTCATCAATATCATTGTCTCTACTCATCAATATCATTGTCTCTACTCATCAATATCATTGTCCCTACTCATCAATATCATTGTCCCTACTCAACAATATCATTGTCCCTACTAATCAATATCATTGTCCCTACTCATCAATTTATCATTGTCCCGACTAATAAGTATCATTGTCCCTACTCATCAATATCATTGTCCCTACTCATCAATATCATTGTCTCTACTCATCAATATCATTGTCCCTACTAATCAGTATCATTGTCCCTACTCATCAATATCATTGTCTCTACTCATCAATATCATTGTCCCTACTCAACAATATCATTGTCTCTACTCATCAATATCATTGTCCCTACTCATCAATATCATTGTCCCTACTCAACAATATCATTGTCTCTACTCAACAATATCATTGTCCCTACTCATCAATATCATTGTCCCTACTCATCAATATCATTGTCTCTACTCAACAATATCATTGTCCCTACTCATCAATTTATCATTGTCCCTACTCATCAATTTATCATTGTCCCTTCTCATCAATATCATTGTCCCTACTCATCAATATCATTGTCCCTACTCAACAATATCATTGTCCCTACTCATCAATTTATCATTGTCCCTACTCATCAATATCATTGTCTCTACTCATCAATATCATTGTCCCTTCTCATCAATATCATTGTCTCTACTCAACAATATCCTTGTCCCTACTCATCAATATCATTGTCCCTACTCATCAATATCATTGTCCCTACTCATCAATATCATTGTCACTACTCATCAATATCATTGTCCCTACTCATCAATATCATTGTCCCTTCTCATCAATATCATTGTCTCTACTCATCAATATCATTGTCTCTACTCAACAATATCCTTGTCCCTACTCATCAATATCATTGTCCCTACTCATCAATATCATTGTCCCTACTCATCAATATCATAGTCCCAAATTATCAATATCATTGTCCCTACTCATCAATATCATTGTCACTACTCATCAATATCATTGTCCCTACTCATTAATTTATCATTGTCCCGACTAATCAGTATCATTGTCCCTACTCATCAATATCATTGTCCCTACTCATCAATATCATTGTCTCTACTCAACAATATCCTTGTCCCTACTCATCAATATCATTGTCCCTACTCATCAATATCATTGTCCCTACTCATCAATATCATAGTCCCAAATTATCAATATCATTGTCCCTACTCATCAATATCATTGTCACTACTCATCAATATCATTGTCCCTACTCATCAATATCATTGTCCCTACTTATCAATATGATTGTAATTACCAAGTCTGAGAATTGTGTGCTCATGCATTGTCTAGAGATCCATCAGAAACAAAGTGTTCTACCAGCCAACTGATTGATCAACATCTAAAAAATTGTCCCAAGTCTGTTTTTTAAAGGGAGGCACAAATATGTTATGAATTTATTTTGTGTTGCTGTTACATCATAAATTGACAAGTAAATTTTACATTTCAGGTGTCAATAGTTACAAATTTGCAAGAATTCAAAATAATTCAATCAAGGTTGACAGCACCTTGTATACAGCTTCCATAAACCTGGCATCAGACTTGCCAAACATCTCTATACCCATTCCCAGAACATGCTCACTAAAGGCAGGACTAAAGCTGGTGAAGGCATGGTGATATATGGGCAGATATACAGTAGGGTTGCCCTCTCGAAGCCTGAAACAGTTCAGAGATCACTAAAATACAATAAAGACAAAAATCAATTAAATCCAGTACAATGCAACATGCACAGAAATAAAATTAGATGAAGTGGCAAAGATGGCACATACAAGCAGGGATAAAAGATTTTGTTTCTTTTTGTTAGATTGCCGATACTATTTATTAGATAAAACAAAATCATAAATATGGCACATGACGCATTCATAATCTTTTAAGATCATTAAGGTCCTATTAAATATTTATTTATCTAATCAAATTCTAATGAGTGGTTAATTTACAAAGACCACAAAGAACACATACTCATCCACATTGATCTCCTCAAGATATTTAATTGCCTTCAGTTTGACCTTTAATTTTCTCACATTGTTGACTAGGTCACCAGTCGACATGGTTTCTGCAAATATAATAAAACGAAAAAATGTATGCAATCAAATCAAAAGATAAATGGAGAAAAAAATCAGTATGTTTTTTCCTTATTAATAGGACTAACCCTCAGCAGATCTGTTAGTTTGCATCTTTAGCCTCTAGAAGAGTAAATCATTGTGAACCATGTTAAAAGATATGTCCAGACAATATGCCGTGAACACCAGGCATGATACCATGCCTAGTCACATTATCCTGACACTGGGTCAACCAGTCATGGAACTACCCTTATATTTGCTTGAGCATTAGCAAGGGAGCTATACCACTACCATTTTTATGACTTTGGTATGTCATCGCCCGGGATCGAACCCCGGGCCTCTTGTACCTGGAGCCAATGCTCTACCGATTGTGCTATCAGGTCCAGTCTCTTGTTTTTGAGTATCGAGAATTATTATTGACAATGAAGATGATTTTGTATCATATATTTGCGACAACTGAATAATAATGCTTGGATTCAATGTTTTGTTGCTTTTTAAGCCATCATGAATAAATATAGAAACATTATGTTCTTTTTGAAATAAAATAATGATTTGATTTTTTCAATTGTGGTGTATTTGAGCTGAAGGAGCTTTTTGTTTAATTAACAGAATTTGGAAATAACAGAATTCAATGATAATTCCTCATCTAACATATCTCTTAGCAAAGTATCATTTAAATGTATTTCCCCTTTTTTAATTTAAGTGAATATTCTGCATTTAAGGCACCATTGTTTGAATGTAAAGAATTGTCACCATTTACACTTTCTTCATTTGTAATTAAAAGTTTTTCCTCATAATCAAAACTTATCACTTTTTGGCTTGAGGAAACATTTTAAGCCATGTTTCTGTTTTTTTGCCGTCTATATCTTTTAAGAGGGCTGATTTGAGTATTTGGAATTTTTTTACCTAAATTTGGGATTTGTAAATGACTATGAATTTCTTAAGCAGGTGTGGAACAAATTATAGAATCAGGTGGGGCATTAACTTCAAGGTTTTATTTGAATGCTTTGGACCGTTTTTTTGGCTACACCCGGTCTACTGTTTCTTTTTAACTGTGACAAGTTTTTAATAGGTTTACCTTTGTTAACAATAGATGGATCATTAGTGGATATTATTACTGCTAATATATGGTAACAATTACAAGTAGAGGGACAACAGCAGGATTTTTTTTATACGATGTAACAACATGCTAGGTACCCTTATCACTTTCTACTACATATGATTTCAGGGAAGCGACAAATTTGATTTTTCATTATCAATAACGTGTTTTGCTAACATTTCCTGTGTAACAAATTTGTCAATTCCATTTTTTCATCACTGTCAACAACAGTTGAAGCATTTTTATTTAACAAAATGTCTGGCAAGGGGTCCACATCCTAACACCAGGTACAGTAGTATTAACTGTTGTTAATGAGTCTTAAGCATTTATATCTAGTGCATTTATATTAACTTTATCAATATTGGTATTGCATGTTTCATATTTACTCAAAAGTTCTTTTGCTTTTCTAACATATTCATCTGGTGAACAGCTCACTGGAGAAATTTGTATGTATTCTGGTTCTATTTTTGGTGTATTCCCTTTATTTTACAACTGGGCTGTGTTTGAAGAAAGTGCCATATTCCGTAAGCTGCCCCCTACACAGTAAATAGAGCATACAACCAAGGGTCATAATGACATACATTCAGACATGGCCAACTTCGGCTTAGTGAGCAAAGATTGCCTGCCCTATTGAGCAGCTGAATCTCGCTGAAGGAACCAAGTCAATTCAGTTGTATTGCTTAAAAAACAATACTTAAATCAATGTGGTGTGTATATAGTATGGCATTGAGTAAAATGTCTTTTTTTGCTTGACAGTTAGCCTATGGAGAGATGTTTGTTTCAAAATTAAATTTCAAAAACCAAAGCTACATGACTTTCAAGAAAAAATACATTGACAAATGTTTAAAAGTAAAATTTGTGCCTTCGTGTTTGTTTTTTCGCTCAATTGGACTGATCAAGACATTTCCAAATAAAACAACCTCTAGGAAAATACGGCTGAAAGCTCCTCGACGATTTCCCGCGACCAAGTCAGATCGTGTTCGCTGGATTGTTTACAGGTTGGTTCCCATTACAAGGCTCTTCTCAGGTGGTTCCCGATTTGATGAATACGGTTTATTGCGCGGAACCTAACCATACAAAAGACAAAGGTTTAATGGGGTTTGCCTAAAATACGCAACGGACGCAACGGGCGCAACGGGCGCAACGGAGATAATTTTTACCTTTATTTTATTTTCTAAACATTGTGATATGTTTTAAACGGATTACTTGTAAAAAAAAACACTTAGCTTACGTTTATATGATTTACTTTTGTGTTTACAGTAATTGTTGACATTATTAAGAGTCTTTAACATTTCTCTATTGATATTCCATATACAGTAGGCCTACCGCGAAATGGAGATCTCCGTTGCACCAATGTATGTTGCGCAAAATGGACTTCGCTGGCATAGTAGATCTAGTACGTATACAAAAATAAATATATTAACTTTTAAGTTGTTGTTTTTAAGATTTGCAAATAAGAAATTTACTTACTAGGTATGAGTTATTCATGATGAAAATTAGAAAAGCATTTAACACAAAATCCATTTATTACATTAAAATAATACAAAATTGTTACGTCGTGAAACAGCTAGATCTTGAAACACATTAGTACAGGCTTTACTCTCTTATGTATAGTGTGACAGTTTTTTCAACTAACACCATATGTATATTGTTGTATGTCATCATTATGCGCTTGTGATTTTTTTTTTACTTTATATTCATAAATTATAATAAGGAATTGATTTTATAAACTTAAGCTTCATTTGTCGGAACACCTTTTTACACCAATATTTTTTTTTAAAAGTTCAGCAATTAGGGTCGTGTCAACACTTGAGAACATAATTAGATTCTCGTGCCCATAACTGCCAATAAACAAAGCAGTTGACACTTCTGTTATCAACCGCGTGACCAACTGCTACCGGGTGACCCGTAAAGGTGGTAAACCAATCAGCAGCACGTGCAATCTGCTTCCAATTAACAGTCGGCATTTATGATTGTTTATTTAATCAATAGTCGGCTTTCTGTTGTTTTTTTATTTTAAAATATCATAAGGAATACAACATTCAATCGTTAAGTAGTACAATTATGTATCAAACATTAGTATAAACTTTTATTTCTTCTCTTTTACGCCATATTCAAGGTATCGATATAAATTTAAAAAAAAAAACAGTGAACATAAGTGCAATTTCTATATCTATAACGTATAATGTAACGTTATTTTAAGATTGGCAATACTACTATATATATTAAACTTAACGAATGTCAGGGGTTTTTACAAATAGAATACACGCCAGGTTAATTTTTATTTACCAATTTTACAATCTTTGTGCTTCGAGTAAATTGCCAGAATCATGTCTCTGACTTTACATGAAGCAAAGGTTTATATTTTATTTATATTTATATGCCGAATAGATCTAATTCATTTGCAGCGGCCCAACGGCGTACAGACTTAGTACAAATTTAGTAAGTGCACAGAAAACTTTTATTTAAGAGCAGAATGCACGCCAAATTAATTTTGATAATTTGTTGATTATATAATGTTTGATACAGGTTATTCATATTCCGCTGCGTGCAACGAAGGTTGCGACAATCTTTGTATCTGTTGGTATCAGTAGGACTAAGTAATGAACTGTCATCTGTTTTATACTTTGTACTCCGTTGCGCCCGTTTCGTACTTCGTTGCGCCCGTTGCGTCCGTTTCGCCAATAAATCTCCGTTGCGTATTTTAGTCATACCGGGTTTAATGTGTAGTGCCAAACTCCGCACAGGGTTTACGACATCGCTACGCTCGCTTAAAACTCCTTACTGAAAGGGGGAGATCACTGCGTTGGAGATTGGTGTAGTGCTGGTTATTCTGAAGTCTGCCAGCTTGATTATTGATGCTGGCGATCTTAATGCAAAAGTAAACAAAATGTTAAACACATCATATGATTTGTGTGTGTGCCTTTGTTCGCTGGAGGTGTAAAGAACAACATAATTTCATATTTTTGTATTCAGATGTTTTTGTTCACTAACCAAGCCATCAGCCCTCTCGCCATATGCGTCACTAAATTTACACTTAATTTACACAATTATTTCGTACTAGATATTCGGATAAACGTGTAATCGGATAATGGTACATTAGCTAATTTACACAGTTATTTACAATTTCACAGTGATACACTGTTTATTTGTTTGAGAATGAGCCAATACTTTTATTTATTTCTGTATATTAATTCTTTGTGTATTGATCTATTTAAAAGATATTATATTTAAAAAAATGTGAATTTCAAGAGCTTTCCAATTGTGTATAGCTTTTTATTTTTGGACCACAAATGAAGAAATTACAAGAAAAAAAATTACAATTCTATACAATTTATCAGAAAAGCCCATGAAGTTACCATCAAAGGTGGCTGCCAAGATATGGGATCTTCACTGATGTGAAAACTATTTATTGAAAAGCAATTATGAATAATTGTTCCTTTTTATTACCATGAAGCAATTATAACAAAACATTAAGTGTCAGATATTTATACCATTTTATTAGTTTATTGACTAGCAGACAGACAATATCCGTTATAAATA
The DNA here is from genome assembly GCA_007844125.1 of Sinonovacula constricta. Lineage (NCBI taxonomy): Eukaryota > Metazoa > Mollusca > Bivalvia > Cardiida > Solecurtidae > Sinonovacula > Sinonovacula constricta. Next base: position 81,865,964 of record CM017558.1, read on the forward strand.
CAGTGTTTAATAATAGTAATATAAAATAATGTATACTTAATCATTGTGTTGACTTGTAGTTACACTTATACACATATTGACATATACAATTAAAATGTGAATATTATTATCAGTTATCTTTAGTTATTATAAACATACAAAATGAAAAAGACTTGCTTATTTGTAACCATATGTTTGTTCAACTCTTGCATAAATGATCTTAACTTGAGTAGATCCATGTTGATCTAAAATTTATAATAATAATATAATCATTTTTCGATATTATGATCTACATTAATAACACAACTCACAAATTGGATGTTCTCTAAAAAGAAATGGCTTATTGCATGCCTAAGGCATTTCTTCATAAGACAAACTAATACAACTCCTAAAAAGACTTCGGGACTGTCAAATAATAATTAATTTCATTTTATTAAGACTGTCAAAAATAATGATAAAATTTGTTCTGTACTTCTATGTATAATGTTTCATTCATACTCTAAAATGTTTTGTTTAAAATGGCAAAAAGTATTTTTAACTTATAGTTATTCTTCAGTGCATATTATTTACATGTTATGTACCTAGTTCTTTCAATCAATGTAATGTTTTACAATAGGAGACTTCTTCTTTTTAGCCTATACATTAATGATCACTTCTTAAACCAATTCACACATTAAACATTGGTATATTAAAAGGTCACTTACTTGTTGCACATTTGTGATGTCGTCACATTCCACAGCCTGTTGACGTCAAGTGACTGCCTTTCCACATGTGATGCATGGGTACATCATGCTTAGTGCCGAACTTTAAAATAATTTCCGCACAGGTCCAGCATATACGGTACAAATTCAATCGATGAAATATAATACCCAGTGCTCAATTTTAATTTCTTAGTTATTTTGGACAATGAAATTTGCCCAAAATACTAACACAAAATATATAAGACTATATGCCATTCAAAGCAATCTCAGTATTAGACTGATAATGTCCTGTTTTCTATTAACTTTTATGCAATGGTTTAGGACAAAGCCAAGAAGCATAGCTTCACAGAAAATTACATAATTTCACACCTATGTTACTAAATATAATTTTTAAAGTCAGAGCTTCAGTAAACATTTCATTTGTGTTCCAGTGTCGCGCATAAAGACTTTTTGTCCGACATCTCTTTATCATACACAGATGTCATACTTGTTGATGATAAGAGGACATATTGTAAATATCTAATTGTCTTTCACTCTTACCTACCCCTCTCCCTGCCCAACCGCCTTCATAGTTAATGGAAGCGTGATTGCAATTTACATGTTATATGTGTCACTTGATACCAATTAAGATTTTTTTACACCTAATTTACTGCCTCAAGTGCCTCTGATTGGTTGTGTGTTTATCAGTATTATTTTTTTCAATAATAAATAATTATTTGAAGAAAAAATCAACGACAGTTTTAAATTCTACAATTTAAATGCAACTGACCAGCCCAAACCAAACTAGATTTAATGCATATGTTACATTAAAGTTAAAATTATTTTTTGTTTGTTGTAGTGCTTATAATTCTCATTTTTGTCTTGGATTTTAAAATAAATTAGAGTTAATTATTTTAAATCATTTTGCATGAAGATGGTACTCTTGATTCATTTAATATTGTAGGTGTGTATTTGTCCCAGTAAACAAATTAAAACAACTGCATAAATACTTTTTATTACTTTGTTTCTACATTCATTTCACACATGTGTGACAAAAAGTTTTAACAAGTGACAATGCATTTTCAATAAGGGGAAATACCAACATTTGGCTCTTAACAAAATATACATGTTTACAAATTAGTTAAAAATAATATATTGCCTATAACATTCTGTACAGTTTTCGCATTCAAAGTAAAGGCAAGTTAGCTTGTACAATATTGAAATCAAAAAGTGAAAATTATTAATTTACATTCTGCAATAAAAACACAAATAAATGATATCAGTACAACATTTTTTGTCATTATACAACAAAAAAGGGCTTAATAAATTCACATAAAGTGACCTAATGTATATTCTCATAACAACCATAGAATATCTCCCAAAAACTTGTGTTTTTGTTGTTGTTTTGTGTGTTTTTTTCTGTTTTTTTTTTTTGTTCTTTTTTAAAGAAACAATTTGTAAAAATAAGATATTTGTATCACAATTTAAGGGTTTGATAAATTAAAAGACAGGTTGATGAGAAATTAAATTTTAGTATACTGTGAAACTTTATTTCTTTTAGCTTACACTTAAAATGACCAACATATCAGACTTTGTTGTGAAATACATTTTCCTTCAAAATTAAATATCACCTTCATAATTATTTCTCTCAAATTACTTAAATAATCTAACTAGTCTGGTGTAAACTTAACACGGTACTGGATACTGGTAGACCTGTTGGAAGTGGGCCAAGGTGGTCTGGCCGATTAGATTTACGCTGAACTAGGCCAAGTTGACCCTTTACCATATGCTTGGCCTAGATCTCTCTGCCTAGGTAGAGTAACTGACTTTGATGCCAGATCGGGAAGGTGTGGCTTTAAAAACATTTTTTTTTGGTTGGCAACTCAGGTATTCTTTTCTAATAAGTTTTCCTTTAGATACTTGTGTGAATAATTTTAAGGAATATATTATAATTTTATTTATTTCATCTTTAGGTTACTAGAAGGATGTAATTGCTGACCCAGGATGTCCTCATTTGAGAGGATAGTTGAGTATGCTGAGGTATATTTATGGTGTTTTTATATAAAAGATTTCTAATTAATAAGACACCAGGCTACTTATCCATTCTTACTATTAATCATGGAGATACAAAGTATAATCAGGCAGTAAACTAACATTTTGGGCTGTTATGCAATGGGATAAATATTTGTTCTAAAATCTAAACCACACTGCAAAATGTGAAGGGTTTATTTGCATTGTATGAAGATTGTGATTAAATCTTAAAGTCTATGATTTGCAAAAAAGATAAAGAAAAAACAACAAAGCTTGAAAAATATTTTTTGAGTAATTAATTAAACCAACAAATTGTTATAAACTAAATATTCAGAATACTTATTAATATTGGTTCAACCTTTTCAGTACCTGATTGCTCTTGGCAAACAGAATCCTGCAGCTCTCTTATCTTCTCCTGTCACAGCCACAAACAAAGGGTAAGTCTTTTCTTATCTGCATATTATTATTATTTTTATTATTATTATTATAAAACACCCATGTCATGTTCTATTATTTTATATATGTGTAAGTCAAATAAATACGTCATGTGGGGAGGTATACTAGCTATCCTGCAGTGCACAGGTAGTTCTACCCAGACATAAGCTCGGGATCTTCCTCCACCAATAATTAGCTACACCTCACCAATAAGTCCATAATTGTGTTAGTACTATGTAACAAAAAACACACAATGTCAGGGTGTTTGGTTGACCCGAGCTCCCGGATTTTGACGCACGAAAATTCGGAAATACCCCCAATTGACGCACATCAATAAAGCGGCGGGGGTCATTTTGACCCGTGACAATTTCTACCTGTGCGTCGGTGAAAATCGCCTTCAGCTTCATAAGAAGCGAGAAAAGATGACAATGGGCAGAGTCTGCATACTAATGAGAACAGATTTTCCCCACGCATGCATCCATTGCCTTCTGCAAGGAGAAAAACAATACAGTAGGCGGAGCCTGCATAATTAATTAGCAACAGGTGCTCTTATTGTGCTAATCGACACGTTTGCTAGTGTGCGCGGCTAATTTCAATATGGCGTTTTGACAGAGGTGTAGAAAAGTAATAAATCTAAATTGACCAGCATATGTTTACTCGTAAAACATGTCTGTAGCATCCCGATGCATCGGAAGCAATTAAGGACGACTGTAGGCATTGTATAATTACTTGGTTGGGCCACCTAAATGTGTGATTACTGAAAAGGTGCGAAGCGGTGCGTCCGAGTTAATTTGACAGCGATTTAGAACTAATATGGCAAATCGATTGATTGTGTCTATGAAAGATGTACTTGTTACTTGAATGGTTGAAATTATGGCTAAAAAAAGCTTGTTTGACGTTTTGATATTTCAAAATTAGTTTTGGGCACAGACTACAGTTTGACACAGTACATTTTGTACTGAAAACCAGGTTCTTGTTGTCTTGCCTGATGGTGCCTTTAGATATATTTAGTTAGGAAATAATACTTGTCATATGCGTTATTGGTTGGCCGAGAACGTCGACTCTTATATTTATAATTGGTTTTCGGGTGTCGTCAGTTTTGAGAAGCGATATTGCGTTCAACGGTGACAATGTAACAATGTTAATTAATATGTTGTATTTTTTTTATTTGATTATCATAATTGAGATGCAGAAAAAACACTATTAAGCAGTATTCTGTTTATTTACTTGTCCCTAGTAAACTATCAGAAGTATCAATAATTTCCATCAAGGCTTATTTATACAAAATGTGGTCATCAGTGATATAATTAAATATACAATTATAATTATATACAAAAAATGATGAATTAAATGTTAAAGAAATTAAAGAGAAAAAGATAATGTTTTAAAGAGAAAAAGATAATGTTTTAAAGAGAAAAAGATAAAGATCTGAAGAAAAACCTAAATTCTAAAAAACAGAAAAATTAATTAACTGTAAATAGTAAAACACAATCAACATTGCTTTAACAGCACATTTGCACTTTATAATGTGATACACAACACACAGATATGACCCTCAGAAATTTGAATTTGACCCCTGAAAATTTTGACTGAGGGGTAAATGACCCTTGAAGTTCAGAGTCTACCGAACACCCTGCAGTGTGATAAGAACATGAGAAAGAAACTTTAACATTTAAAAAGTTAATTACTACAGATGTACTTAGATATTTTGTTTTGTCTTTTGAAAAGTATTGTTGGGTACACTTTACTGCGGGTAAAACAGTATGAACACAAAACTGTACATAATTTATTACAGGAAGTCTATTCATCAAAAATTGTTAGAGCTCTATATTGAAGAAACTGCAAAACAACCAGATGATAAGGTTAGTACTGACAACTAACTGTAATTTAAATTGTTTTTTTAATATGTTTACTTACTTTCATAACTGTAGAAATTGAATCCTTTATATTTAACTGAGTTTCAATGCTACTGTTGTTAACGATATAGCATACGTAAATTATGCAGGGATTTTGTCAGCAAGATTTTTTTACTTACACCTGTACACAGAGCCATAATTTTATTAATTAAGTATAGGTTTTTTAATATAAAAGCTTGTTTGATAGTTACAAAATTGTTGTTGAATTAAACTGTTTTTGCCTCATCATTTGAGAAAGGCAAAATATATAAATTTAGTAAATTATATTTTCAGAAGTTGTTATGTAACACCAACCTTCTCTTCAAGTTAGTACAACGTGACAAATTGAACTGTTTGGTATTGAACCTGTATCCAGGCAATGAGGGATACTCTTTAATGTTGAAGAGCAAAGCTGGCGTGGAAACAGAAACCTTTAAACTGCCATATGAAGTAAGTGTCATAATAATACACTTTTCCTTATTGTCGCATTCTGGTTTGAGGAAAATGTACAGAAATGGCCATTTTAAGAGACCCTACCCCCAAAAAATATAACATGCTGTAAGGGCATATCTGAAAGGGTCAGTATGTTAATGATACAAAGGGATGTCATAGGGGTGGGGAGGTCATACAACTGTTAGTCACACTTGATGCACATAGAAATAATAAACTGCAATTGGTCAGCAAGACCCTAAATCTCTACCTTCCATGATATTACTGCAGCCTGAGGCTGTTTGCAGCCAGATCACCCCCCCCCCCCCAATCCCTTCCCACCACACACACACACACACACACATACACATAATACTATCTTTCTTCCAACACTATTACCTCCAACTGTGAAACCAGATACTTTCTAAATTCATTTTCAAGAATATTTTATATTTATAACCTTTGTTCATCTACAAACTGATATGTACTGCATCATTTATACAACTTCTGGTTATAAATATTGCAGTTTAATTTATCTAAATCTTACATTATCCATTTATAAATCTACCTCATTTCAGTTTCATCATAAAAATGTCCATCTGATATAAACCATGGAATCAATAATACAGAATAATAATGAATGAACACTCCACTGTTATGCCGAACTGCTGCATCAGCCATTAGTGTCACTAACTTGTTACCTTTTTGCCGTCACATATTCAAAAAAATTTCAAAGGATAAAACAATGAATGAGATAGTCTACTATCTGAGCTATAGTGGTTTTGTATTCCTAGCAAGATTGCAAGACATATTCCCGATTTTTTCGAAATGAAAGAAATGTTTTTGTTATCTCCCTTGTGGGAAGGTAGGAAATATTATAAATAAAAAGATTTTCTTATATTTTTAAAAAGTGCTCAAGGTTTTTAATTAATGCTTATCTCAATCCATAAGATTCCCTTAAAAATCTTAAGTTTACACCAGTAACTATATACCAAATACCTACCCGCAAGGGAGGTAAGAATGTAGTTTTTTTAATACTTAGAGTAAAGTCCCTTTACATGTGAAAAGAAAGAACTGTCATCTCCTTCCACCACTCATAGCTGGATGTTGGCACAATGACCATGTTTGTGTTGGTTACATGCATAAAGCAGTGTTTTACGTCTTTTATTTCAGTGCACAGAGTTTCTGGATTATATTGATGATTCAGAGGTCAGTTTCTTGTGTTTGTTGTGTTGTTTTTTTAGTGGAAATTGCTACATGGTGGGTCTACTTTGCTTTGAACATTAAGGTTTATGTCATTAAGTATTGAGTAAGACAACCACATTCTAATATTTGTCTGAAATCTCTTAAGGTGTGATTTTGGTTTGTTTGGAAATCTTTAGGCAGAACATTATATAACATGATTTTGTAAAACCTTAAAGTCATTTTTTAGTACATTTAGGGATTTACAAAAAAAAGAATTCTACTTGGGTGATTGTTCATTTAGTAATCCTTTTCTTGAAATCAATTAAACTACAGTAACAAATGATCTATAATCGATTCTATTCAGTTACCTCCATTCCTTGTGGATGTGCTGGACAAGGCTCAAGTGAATGTGTTTTATAACGGATGTGTCATCGTTGAGGTGCGAGACTATCGCAGATCTACTAGCGGTTCATATGACCCACAGTTTGTTCTGCTGAAACCTACATCACAAGTAAGTTTGGGCAGATATATTCTTGTTTTATTTTGATGAGGTAATCAATATTAGAGTAAAAGTAACATAAAGGTCTATAATTAGATTAAAAAATTACATGTAATGCCTTTATGTCTAACAAAATAACTGAGAAAATGGAAAATTTTATCCTTTTCCCTAAATGCATGCCATCTTTACATTTAATGCCAAGTGCCAAAACTCTTCAGGCGGATGAAGGTCAGTTTTAAAAACTCAACCAATCAGACTGACTTTAAAGTTTCACACATTTTAAAAACCTACTCAGAATTTACTCTACTTGTTTATACATAATGTTGCACAGTTTACCCATAAAATATGCCCATTGTGCTTAACTAATATTGAAGCAACTTCGTCCTGTGCATTTATCAAGTCTTCACATTGTTCTTAGTCACTACTTGCGGACATCAACAACCTTACCAATGACGGACATGTCTGGACACAGGAGGATGTCTTCCAGCTGGAGAGTAAGTTGCTGTTGGCAACAGAGGAACCCATCTGTCTGGACCCATCCCCAGCTGTCCTCCTTGTCGCCAACAGACAGCAGTTTGACAGAAAGAAGTTCAACACACCTGCCTTGAAGAGGTGAGATGGTCTTGCACCTGTGGTCAGGCAGTTTTGGTCACTCACTTACAAGCCTTTTAGACCTTTATGATATTGGTTAATTTTAGTTTCAGCAAAACAGTCTTGTGATTAGGTCTTCTGACCTGCAGTACAGACAGACTTCTACCTAGATATTTATCCAAAGTATTTCACCGGCCGCAATAGCTCAGTTGGTAGAACGTCGGCTTGCAGATCGGGAAGTCGTGGGTTCAAACCCCGGCCGGGTCAAACCAAAGACTTTAGTTGGTAGTAGTGGCTTCCATCCTAACGCTCGGGGCTAAGGGGACAGCATTACGCCTGACTCGTCGGTGTCAGTATAATGGACCAGCCGGGTTCAGTCCCTGGGCACCTCATAAGTGCCACTGTACTATAATGTTAGAAATATCGCTGCACAGTATCGACAAAAATGCCGGCAAATCCCAATCCCAATCACACAGTTTTTCTTCACTATTTTTTATCTACAAGTTGCCATTGTAACACTAGTTCTCTTTCTGTCTCTATATAGTTTAAAGGTTGATAATAAGACAATTCATCAATACAGACATACAGAATAAGATCCCATCAACATCAAGTTTCAGCCATTATGCCCCCTTTTGAAAAAGGGAGGGCATAAATCGGTAGGCCACTTTATTTCCGATCAATATCAAGTGAGCACATGAGTCCACAATCCACAAACTTTGTAGAGTCAGTGGGCATGATGAGAAGTTGAGCAAAGTCCCAACAACATCTGACCTGATTTTTATTAGCTCACCAAAGCTTATGTGCTGGGTGAGCTATTGTGATAGCCCACAGTCCAGCATCAAGTGTTGCGCATCAGTCAACATTTTCAAAAGATATCTCCCCGGAAACCCTTGTGCCAAATTCAGGCAAATGTTTTAGAGCCTTGATATTTAGTACACATGTTCCTTAGGTGGCCCTGTGTGAATTTTGTGCAAAAAACATGGCTGCCAGGGGCATGGCATGGCCATTGTCCATTTATGACTATATAGAAAAACTGTCGGAAATTGCAAGAGATAGGGCCTTCATATTTGGTATACATATTCTTTAAGTAGCCCTGTATCAAGATTGTCCAAATAATTCTGATCCATCAAAAAAAAACATGGCCGCCAGGGATGTTGCCATTTTATATATATATATGGGAAAACTTTGAAGTGTTTTTTTTGTCAGAAACTACTAGAGCTAGAGCCTTGATATTTGGCATACATGTTTCTTAGGTGGTCCTGTACCAAGATTGTTCAAAACTTTTGGATCCTTCAAATTACATGGCTGACCAGGGTGTAGCCATTTTCCCTTTATGATTATATAGGAATTTTGAACTGTTAAAAAGCATAGACACAAGGGCTAAATGTCAATGGCAATCAGGTGAGCAATACAGGGCCATTGTGGCCGTCTTATTTTGGTTATTGTGTCAGTGGGTGAAAGCAGGTAATTATGTGGGCAAACATGTTACAAACATCTCTTGTTTAGTGAAGGGTTTTTACTTAAAGCTATTTCAGTGCTACCTTAACTGTGATATAACGATTTTAATTTGTATTTTTTATAGAAAAAACAACTTTTTTTTACTTGGTTAATAGTAATTTTATCTGAGGTTTAATTTTGTGGTGTGCGAAGTACTCCAAAAGTGTTAAAATGCCAAAAGAGTTAAAATGGTTTTATTTCAAGTCCATTATACTTTTGATAGCATGACTAATGAGAAATCATTACTGACCTCTGCAGGGCTGCAAAGCGTTACAGTCAGGCTGCCATGAACAGGAAGCGGAAGTTTGCCCAGAGTGCTGCTCCCAGTGAGTTACAGTTACATGATTTCATCACAAAACACAAGAACAAGAGAGTCACAAGCAGCACTAAACTGGGCAGAACTGTAAGTGTTATATCATAATGTTATATCACATACAAAGATATAAGTGTCATAGTATTTTTAATAACTTTTATTTAGCTGACTATACTCAGACACTCACTGTTAAGGTTCAGGTCCTAGTCAGAGTAACACTTGTTACCGGAGAAGGTCTTCCAGCTGGCCTGCTTTGCTTCCCTGGTTCTATGGTCTTCCTCCATAAACCTTATCTGGATATTGCTAGAATGTCCATGATAATGCTGATGCTATGCATGGCAGAATTAAATTATTTTAAATTCATGTTATTTACAGTATATATTTATATCTTTTCATCTTACACATTTAGTGTTTAATGTACCGTACTTACTCACTTATAAGACGGGGATTTTTCCTTCAAATTTCATGTTCAAAGTGTCGGGCTCGTCTTATAGGCGGGGTCTAGCGACCATGCAAAAAGTTTTCACGTTGTTTTAGGGCGAAAACATACCACATAAATTTGTTAGCAGTTATGCAATTACCCGACGTGTCGTCATTATCGACCGCCGATAACTTACCTTTATTGAACTTTGAATTCTGTCGGTCTACGATTAACTGTCTCACATACATTTCCCTTTGTTCTGCATGAAACACAGCTTATTATCAGTCAGTAAACACTGAAACAAACTTTCAACTTCAGTCTGCCGAATACACCAAGCTGTAATTTACTTGGAGTTTCTGTGTAGACTTGCCTCATTACACAGGCCAAGTGACTGACTCTGAGATAAGCTGTTGTCAAGGTGATATCGATCTGAGCAGTTTGACAGTGAGGGAGTGAACGATGTGATTTTATAAGCGGCTGCCGATTACATTTCTCCATGAAATTATTGATTGGTGGCATGTACACAAAGACAGTGCACTGTTCCCTGATATATCGTGTACTGTCATACCAGACTTGGTGACGTAGATCAAAGAAATTAATGTCATGCCGCCACGAGCTACAGGATAACAGTGCAGCTGAGACTAGATACATCCCGCAACGTTTGAAAATTACAGTCACTGTTTACCAATTAACCCTTTTGTTGAGACAGCATGACTGGTCGATGCTCTTGTTCATTTTTTCGACTCATCTTATAAGCGGGCTGAAGCAGAAACCGGCAATTTCACAGGTGAAGTAGGGGGGTCGTCTTATAAGCGAATAGTCTTATGAGTGAGTAAGTACGGTACTGCTTCTTTTTCTAGCCATATAATATAGCTTTTTAAAATGTTAAACATTTTATTTACAGAGTGTCGACTGTTGGAAGCAGAAGCCATGCTTTCTATCAGCCCCTGAATCTGTGGATGTAGAGAAACTAGCTCGCGTCATTGAACGACCAGAGAAAAGCTTGCTTCAGGATAATACACTGGTGAGTAGAGTTTTAAAGTTTTAGAGACTTATTTCGTATACAGGAATCTTCATTCTTGTTTTGTTATGAAAACACATTCAACCCCAGGTAACTTCAACCACTGTTCAACCTTACTGTGCCATTGGTTAGATTCCTTTAATTCATGCAAACCATGTTTTTACTTATTTATAAAATGCCTTACTAGACTATGGTGATAGTCTCATATTTTCACCTTCACAGTGATCCTTTATGACCCTTTCACTACACTTGACAGTTGACTTGACTGTTAACTTCTTGTTCATAAAACTGTAACTACTTGAGGATTTATTTCAAGGCTTTGATTGAGGAACAAATTCTTGAGCGTGATGTGACCCAGGATAGAAAGCAGCTTGCTAAACTGAGCATCTTTCATCGCCCTGGTGATGACACATTCCTCGGAGAGCTGTATCTGGACCATGACTATATCAAGGACAAATCTAAAGGTGCCACATGTAGATTCCAGCTTGGTACAAAAGACTCGGTGAAGAAATATTTGGATCAGTTTCGAGAGATTTTCACAGAGGAAGGTAGAAGAGTGGTGAAGATAACAACCCAGCGTCCAGGACAACCACCGATAGTTACCTGTACACAGACCGCAACCATTGCAGGAGCCTCTGTTTCTACACTGCCCATAAAACAGCCAGTCAACGTGTCTGCTGTACAGGTAATGGTAGATTTCAGTAATAAGTCAGTTGTTCTTTGTCAAGTGTATGAGCACTAGTGATATGTCTAGTGATTAGATGCATCAGCGTAAATATCTCACTATTTCACAATGCTTGGGTTTGTGCAAGAATTGACAAGAACTGTCATGTTTGGAGGTTTACTCGCATGTTTTCTAATTTTCATTGTCCTAAATGACCTTTAATATGTACAATTTTATGGTACCTCATTTTCATGTGCCTTTTTCTTTAGAAACTGTCCAAAGAATAAGTGTGGCTTAAGGATAAGCCCAACAAGAAATTTTGAAAAGGCCAATACTTGTTTCATATTTAAACCTTATTTTACTTTACTTCCTTTGGCCTGTAGTGCTGAAATGTAATTTTGTTTGATTTTTAGCCGCTTCTAAGGATAAGTCTAGCTAGGAGTTATAGAAAGTTCTTGACCTATTGATATTTAAATTGATATGTTACCTTATTTCTTTTACCCAATGCCAATGAACATGTCCACTGTAATGTTACCTTACATTTTCACTCCCTAGCCCCTTGAGACAGTGCAAGGAGATGGTGCTGCTTTAGGATTGGCCCAGCAAGGGGTCATGAAGAGGTCAATGCCCCTCCAGCTGTCTTTGTCGATAGGTCCATCAGGGGCAGCTACAGGACCACTTAGCACTACAGCATCACAAGGTAACTCAACATGAGATGTTTAATTTAATACAAATTGCTAGAGGTAGCTATGACCAGAGTTCTTGTTTCCAGGTACACAGAAAGTATATACTTGAAAAGGATAAATGTAAGTTGAACAATTTGTTTTTTAAGTTGATGTTAGGCGAACATATTTAAATGAAGGTAACCATAGAGCTCCAGATATGAAGAGACTATTTTACTAAATACAGACCCTTTTACTGCTGGTACTCATCACAATGAGGAGTTTATCTGATAAATATGGGATCTATTACTATATTTAACCAGATTTACTTCCTTTGTCTGTAAAAGCTTGTTTTAATTAAATATTTCTGCCTGGATGACCTCATGAAGTTTTCTTCTGTCTAGGGTAAATTGAAGATTTACCTTTAAATGTTGATTACAATATTTCTAGTGTCTTTTTTATTATCATTTTTTTTCTTCGTTATCTATTTCCTTTCACTTTCAAGTTCTTCTACAGTGATTATTTCATTGTTTTTATCATCATCTATAAAAACCTTTTTTCTTATTACAAAATTACTTTAAATACCCTTATTCTTTATTATTTATGCAGTCCATTCAGCCAATCATGTGCAGCTTAACATTCAGTCTCCTGCAATGAACCAATCACAGCTGGTGACACAAAGACTCCAGCAGCAACAACAGCAGCCGAGCAACCAGGCACAGTCTGCTTCACAGCGTCTCAAACAGATGGGAATCCACACCAACCTGCCATCAAGGAATAACACCCCGACTGCTAGCCCAGTCACCTCACAACCCCCAGGTGGGAGAAATTATACAACCTACCCCATATAATACCACCACTCCAAATACATCCCACAACGCCTATAAGTTTTATAACTTAGTCAAAATTGGTATAGAATTTACAAAGACCAATATCCCCCAAAAGCTAGACCCATTCCATATTCTTTCAAAGCGCAATTTAATTAGTTTTATTCATTCCTGGATACTCAATTCACTTCACATCCCTAAAAAGTACAAGTATCATTTAGGTTTGTAGATAAACTGTGTAGGTTTCAAATATCCAGCCTTGATTAAAGACTCTTTTATTTAAGTTTTTAATTATTTCATATAAATTAGTTCATTGAAACACATATGTTGTAAGTGGATGCAGCTTGATTCTTCTCCATACTGGTCCTGATATGTATATATTTCAATTGGTAACTATAATTCATCTTTTAAGTTAAGAAAAGAACTGTAAGACTACTTACTTAAACACTGTGTTAGCCATTTTGAGGCAAAAAAAAGACAGAATGAAGGTATTCATACCTTTATGAATAAATTCTAAAACCTGTGCTTAAATCCTTTTTTCATTTTAGCATTGGTTATCAAGATTTATGTCTTTATCTAGCAAGCAAACATATGAAGCAACAATTTAAGCTGAGTTAAAGTTATTAGCTAAGGACAATTAGATGTATATTTTAGCACCGTAATTATTATCTATCAACTTGCCCATTCATTACAAGTATTCATGCCTTTGAAATTTATCTGATGTCTATACTTATACTTTTACTTTAGCCCATAAATAACATCTTATCACTTTGTTACCTTCTACATGAATATTAAATTATATATCTGCTTGTTACAGGCCAACAATTTGGCAACCCTACGTCTCTGAACAACCCCATCCAGATACCCCAACAAGGCCTCTCCAAGACACCCACCCACACCCCAACCCCTACACCTCCCCCTATTGTTTCTCCTCCCTCAGCCCCTGTCCAGATCAACAGGAAACCAAGTCTGTCATCAGAATCATCAGGAACTGTGCATCACATGGCACAGACTCCCCACCAGGCCAATGTGGCAACCTTTGTTCAAGGTAGTGTATGGTGCAATCTTTGTTCATGAAAATATATATGGTGCAACCACTGTTTATGGTAGTGTATGGTGCAATCTTTGTTCATGAAAATATATATGGTGCAATCATAGTTCATGATAGTGTATGGTGCAGCTTTCGTTCATGGTAGTGTATGATGCAGCTTTCGTTCATGGTAGTGTATGATGCAACCACTGTTCATGGTAGTGTATGGTGCAATCTTTGTTCATGAAAATATATATGGTGCAATCATTGTTCATGATAGTGTATGGTGCAGCTTTCGTTCATGGTAGTGTATGATGCAGCTTTCGTTCATGGTAGTGTATGATGCAACCACTGTTCATGGTAGTGTATGATGCAGCTTTCGTTCATGGTAGTGTATGATGCAACCACTGTTCATGGTAGTGTATGGTGCAACCTTTGTTCATGGTAGTGTATGGTGCAGCTTTCATTCATGGTAGTGTATGGTGCAGCTTTCGTTCATGGAAGTGTATGGTGCAGCTTTCGTTCATGGTAGTGTATGATGCAACCACTGTTCATGGTAGTGTATGGTGCAAACTTTGTTCATGGTAGTGTATGGTGCAACTACTGTTCATGGTAGTGTATGGTGCAACCACTGTTCATGGTAGTGAATGGTGCAACCTTCATTCATGGTTGTGTATGGTGCAACCTATGTTCATGGTAGTGTATCGTGCGACCTATGTTCATGGTAGTAAATGCTGCAAGCTTTGTTCATGGTAGTGAATGGTGCATCCTTCAATTATGGTTGTGTATGGTGCAACCTATGTTCATGGTAGTGTATGGTGCAACCACTGTTCATGGTAGTGTATGGTGCAACCACTGTTCATGGTAGTGTATGGTGCAGCTTTCGTTCATGGTAGTGTATGGTGCAACCTTTGTTCATGGTAGTGTATGGTGCAACCTTTGTTCATGGTAGTGTATGGTGCAGCCTTTTTTTACATGGTTGTGTATGGTGCAACCATTGTCCATGGGAGTGTATGGTGCAAACTTAAATCATGGTAGTGTATGGTGCAACCATTGTCCATGGTATTGTATGGTGCAGCCTTTGTTCATGGTATTGTATGGTGCAACCTTTGATCATGGAAGTGTATGGTGCAACCATTGTCCATGGTATTGTATGGTGCAACCTTTGTCTATGGTATTGTATGGTGCAACCATTGTTCATGGTAGTGTATGGTGCGGTCTTTGTTCATGGTAGTGCATGGTGCAACCTTTGTTCATGGTATTGTATGGTGCAAGCTTTGTTCATGGTAGTGTATGGTGCAACCTTTGTTCATGGTATTGTATGGTACAACCTTTGTTCATGGTAGTGTATGGTGCAACCTTTGTTCATGGTATTGTATGGTACAACCTTTGTTCATGGTAGTGTATGGTGCAGTCTTTGTTCATGGTAGTGTATGATGCAACCTTTGTTCATGGTAGTGTATGGCGCAACCTTTGTTCATGGTAGTGTATGGTGCAACCATTGTTCATGGGAGTGTATGGTGCAACCTTTGTTCATGGTATTGTATGGTGCAACCTTTGTCTATGGTATTGTATGGTGAAGCCTTTGTTTATGGTATTGTATGGTGTAGCCTTTGTTCATGGTAGTGCATGGTGTAGCCTTTGTTCATGGTATTGTATGGTGTGGCCTTTGTTCATGGTATTGTATGGTGTGGCCTTTGTTCATAGTATTATATGGTGCAACCTTTGTTCCTGGTGGTGTATGGTGCAACCTTTGTTCATGGTATTATATGGTGCAGCCTTTGTTCATGGTATTGTATGGTGTAGCCTTTGTTCATGGTATTGTATGGTGCAACCTTTGTTCATGGTTGTGTATGGTGCAAGCTTTGTTCATGGTAGTGTAGTGTTGCGGAACGTATGAGCACGGTAGTGTTTAGGTAACTTTTGTACAAGGTAGTGTTTGGTGTAACCATAATACAGTGTAGTCTGTGAAGTAAACACATGTGTTTTAGGAAACCTTTGTTTAGAATAGTGTGAAACCGTCTCTTCATGGTAATATTTGGGGAAAATGTTCGTTCAAGGTAGTGTTACTGGATAGATTGAACAAAATTGCTTGGCTCCTTTTGCTGACAAAATAGTATAAAAAGAACAAACAAGATGCAATAAGAAGCCAATGGTGTGTACCTGCAATAAGACAAATTGTAACTTGAGACTATTCAGAACAACTTATAATTAACCTACTGATTGTTTTTTCACCATAATACTCTTGTCAGGTGAAATCTGATTAAAAACTTAAGATAAATGCTTCTGTTAAAGCACTTTTAAGCTTTTTTACATAAATTGTTCTCTTAAGTTTGTGTCATTTATGATGATTGTGTCTTGTCTCACAGGTGATGCTGCTCCTAGTTCATCATCCAGCAGTCACCAGCAGCAGGGCATCACTAACATTAACATCGCCAACATCGGCATCCCTCCCAACATCAACATACAGAACCTGACTGGCTTGCCAGGCATGAATATAACCAATCTACAGGGTTTACAAAACATGCAGGTGTGTACCTTGTGTTGATAACCTGGAGAGGCTTTGTAAATTAGCTTTTTGTATTCAACTGTGTGTCATAGACCAATATTTCAAGTTTTAATCATAACAGTAGCACAGTGATTATTGTGTCAACTCCAGCTGTGGAAGCTATTTAGTCCATAACCCAGACATACTTATTCATAGCAATAGTAGTGAAATGGATCCTTGACTTGTCCTTAGATGTAATTTCAAGATTATTTCAGAATAATTTGGTTTGGACCGGCCACAATAGCTCAGGTGGTAGAGCGTCAGCTTGCGGATCGGGAGGTCATGGGTTCAAACCATAGACATTAAAATTGGTAGCAGTGGCTTCCTACCTAACGCTCAGAGCTAAGGGGACAGCATTACACCTGACTTGTCGTGTCAGTGTAATGGACCGACCAGGTTCAGTCCCAGGCACCTCATAAGTGCCCCTGTGCTATAATGATAGACATGTTGATGCACAGTATCAGCAAAAATGATGGCTCATCCCATTCCTAATTTGGTTTGGTATCATGTGAAATGTTCACAGATTGATATATCAGATATGGCAGCATTTTATATAATATATATGCCACCCTTTTTTTCTGAATGCCCTTAAGAGCACAAAGAACTAGTTTTTTTGTTTCAGGTTTTTGTGAAATTATTTGTGTTTGAAGTTAATGTTGATTGTGTTTTTGGTGAGGGCTGACTCAATAGGAAGCTGGTTGAAACCTTTTTTTAACCTTTGTCAAACTGTATTATTACTTAGCAATAAAAAATCTTAGATATTTGCTAACAACTACATTAGTTACAAAAAATATTGCTAGAGACTACTGGAGCTGGCGGAATTGAATGTACATGGATTGCCTAATCCTGGTCATTCTTACTTAGCAGGTATGCAGTTAATACTAATATAGGTTTATTGAAAAATTTATATTGTAACTGAAATTGTTGTGTCAGATGACCATTTTGTGTTCCAGGTCTCCCTGAGTGTTCATGGTGGAGGAAGTATAGCCGTACCCATCAGTATGATCACATCACATCCTGTCCTTCAACAGGTGCATTTATTTTTGCCTCAATAAAGTAAATGCTTCAGAGTTACATTTTTATAGTTTAATCGATATAGGAAAAGAAATACCTATCTGGAGGAGAGGAAATAGTACAGGAAAACTAAGTATGCCTTAAAAACTCCAAATGATTCAAACTAGTTGATTGGTATGAAATTTTGTTGCCTAACAACAGTAACTAACTAGTTGAATTGGGACTTTGATTTTGTTAAGCAGATTGAGTTATAATGTCTTTAAAAGTTTACTCTGCAATTTATTATATTCACTATTTTTGCCATATAACAACAAAACCAAAACTTTGTTTAGGTATTTGAGAATGAAAACTGGCCATAGATTTTGATTTCAGTTAAAAAGATTTTTATTACAACTCAGCAATGGAATAGTGTAAATCATGATATACATTTATATTTTTAATATTTTTATAATTTTCTATTTAAAAAAAATTCTTACTTAATCTATTTAAGACATTAAAGAAGACCATGAATCTGATGGATGATCATTGTTTTTCATTGACAGAACTTGCAAATTACTGACATGTATTGTTTTTTACTCTTAGAAAAAAGGAAACTATTGTTATTTTACCAGTGTGTACTTTTAGCCAAATGTTTCTTAGGGCCTGTCTGCTGTTTTTTTAAATAACTTACTACACTCTTTGTGCAGAGATAAGATTCACTAACTCATACCATGTTTGTGATGCTGAACTGCAACTCCAACAAAAATATAGGACATCAGCAAAAAGCTTGTTATCCTTTCATGTTTACTTATTTTGAGCTTTTTTCTTTAATATTTATTCTGACTGTCAAAAAACAAAAGGTCTTTGCAAATTCTTTGTTATATCAATCTCAATATCTCCTCTCTTAAAAAGCATTTTTTTTTAAGAACAAACTTCAAAGATTTGAAATTACATTAATTTTGTTTTTCTTTTTATAAATTTATGTATATTTCATGTAATTTGAAACACCAATGAATGTCAAAAACATGTATTCAATTAATATTTCTGCAGGGTCAGGGAATCATTGTTACATCAGGCTCCGCATTATCAGCCAACACACAGGTAAACAAAACATCTTTTTTACATATTTATTCAATATTCCCATTGTTCGTTTTGTGCAAAAATAGTATGACAATCCAGTACACTAACATAAGCATTTTTTGGGGAAAGAAATTTGTGCATTCTTACACCATTAAACAAAATATTGCAGTTATGTACATATCCTTTCACCACATATATTGAGGTGTCTGTCCCAAGAATGGAATTACTTGAGGTAACCTCTTATCTGAGTTCTGATTAATATATGTAACTTTTTTCATTTTGTTTGTTTTTTCGTGGTCACCCAGACTGTGCCAAGCACAACAGCTACTAGTCAACAACCTGCCATGGTAACTATGGTAACCCATCTTCCCACTACAGCATCAATGTCATCATCATTATCTTCAGCATCTACATCAGCAGCAGCTACTACTGCCATATCAACTCATATTATTACAAGTAAGTATTCAAAATTGTTGTTAGGACACCAATAACAAAAGACACATTTTGATATTTTTTTTCTTTGTTGTTTTTTTTTGTCACACTAACAGGATTTCAGTTATCTGGTGAAGTTGGTCGCTTGAAGGAGCTGTGGTACTACCTTAACTGTGTATTGCATGCATTCAACACCATAATATCGCCCACATTCAGGGTATCCTGACACACAGTTCACTAGTTGTAGAACTACCCTTATATTTGCATGAGTATTAGGAAGGGAGCTATAACACTACCATTTTTAACAACTTTGATACGTTGTATTCTTGATTTGAACCTGAGGCCTCCCATACCTGGTGCTGACACTCTACTGATTGCACTTTCAGCAATACTTCGCTGACCATTTCTAATAACTCATGAGAAAGTTCATTGTGATAAATTGATGATAAAACAATAGGATCATTTATTTTGATTTTTATGCAGCAAGCTTTAAATATGAAACTTCAGGGATTTACTTACATCTACAAGCGCAGACAGCCAGACCAATTGCTAGAGTCTTGGCACCAAAGCATGCAGCTGACTAATCTGGATCCACACTGTTGACATAGACCTGGTCAGTTTGTTCTGTACAGTTCAGAGGGATCATAGCCAATGGCATTGTATGTTATATTACTGTTTTTATGTTTCAATTCACAGTATGTATATAAACCAGTAAATATTGGTGACATATGTTAAAATAAAATGTAAAAAAATTCTATTGCTAGGTGTGTCGAGTAACCTCAGTAATGTGTTGACAGCCGGGCCTGGGGGGATGTTGTCTCTGCCTATAGGAAATATAGGCAACATCACGCAGCTTGTTCCAGCTAGCCTCAAGTCACATGGTCAGCTACGTGGCTCTTCACTGCCTCTCTTCCAGGTAATACTGTGGTATCATTTAATTTCGCTGGCACGAAATTTCGCGCTATCGCGGAAAAAGACTGTTTCGCGCGGATGTAAATTCGCGCAAATAAAAAATAAATAGATATTATAACCGATAATTGACTGACCCATTATCAATATTGTTTTTTTAACACTCCAGCAAATCATGTGTCAGTTGGCCCCTGTCAGTTACCACTTCCTTTGTTACTAGTAGTCAATTATCGGACCGCTGTTTATTCAGAGCCGCTAATTGGCACGGGACCTGTTTGATCCATACAGTTGGACCATTTATAACATACTTAAACTGGCATGTAATTGGCATGTTAATTGGCGTACCCGTTATATAGGTTACCAAGAGCGACTCCCTTCCCCCACCGCAGCTGATCTACACAGAAAACAGAAATGTCACTGCCTAAAGGTGTGAAATTCACGGATGATTGGGACGTGACACAAACTGAATCCCACTGGTCGAATGAAACATGTCGGTCTTCCTGTAGTAGAGTAGATGCCCACTTATAAGTTTACTTACAGCTTAAATCACCTTTTCGTTCGCGTAAACGGCTTAGGTCAGCCAAAAAATTTCATTTACCTAAACTTCGATATAACTTTTTCCATTTTGTTGTTGTTGACCTTTGTCCCTCATCTGATCATATCTTGGAAGCAGAGTTTTAACACTACCTGCACGTGAGCCTTTGATCTTTTTTCACTGTGAACAATTCTCCCAATTTCTCACAGTACACTCGCTTACTGTGACGTAGATCAAAAGAAATCTTAAAACTGACAGCTGGGATGTTGAAATGTGCTAATTTCACTGGTCCCAATTTCACTGTCACACATTTCACAGCTCTTGGCAAATTGAAACAATAGACCAACAAATATTAACACGGTAATTGGATGTGTTACAATTTCTTAAAAAGGGTAAGCTTTATACATAATTATGAACAGAAAAGACTCAAATTTTTTTTACAGCTTTACAGCAAATGATATTATGTTATTATTCATATGAAATACTTCAAATTTTTATCAAATAGTAATACGGGCAACTAAAAACAAAGTGCAGGTCCATTCGGTATTAGCACCTTTCGGATACGTATGTGGAACTATATGGTTGAATATTAGCTTAGGTTTTAAATTCGCGCACTGGACCGAGCACGAAATACGCGAAAATTAAGCCATCGCTAAATAAAATGATACCACAGTAGATGATATATTTATGTTGTGTAATATGTTCTTATGGCATTTACTATATAGCATCTTTTATAATGTATTAATGCTGTAAATTAATTTACAGTGTATGGTTTACTGATATATTCTACAATGCATTATATTTCCTTTGTTCTGGTACCCAGCTGGTAAACCTTCCCCAGCAGAGAGCCTCCCTGAAACCAGGAACCACCCTTCAGACTGGGCAGACCATAGCCCAGATCCAAGGAGTCAAACCTACAACCTCCATCTCTGGGCCACTTACCACAAGTAAGTTCTGTTTTATATTTGTTAATTTATTGTTTACATTGGATAATGCTTGTCTTTTTTGCTATCCTTATAGTCATTTTCCTTGGTGGATTCAGTGCTATTTTATTTAATGAATAAATGATTGCTTCCACTTATTTTAATGGAACCACTAATTTTAAAGGAACCTATTTTACACTGGTGTTGCTAGCCTTAAGGCTTATGTTATACCCACATTCTAAAATCACCCAACTTTTAAACTTCCTATAAACAGTAAGGATATATGACGAAGTTGCAACATATACCAGACCTTGAAAAGGCCGAGACAAAGGTATTCATGCAAGCCAAATGTAAATGTAAGAACAAATCTGTAAAGTCAAATTAACAAAAAATGCAAACCCAACAGTTTCGGACTTGAAACAGTCAGTCGGCAAAAGGGACCAACTGCGGTGCTTAAACCAGTTTTGCAGAGCTCTAACCTCTTACTTCCTGAAGGGTTTCTCAAATGCAAGCAAGGAAAAGAAAACTGATCTATTTGAATAAAAAATGTCTAGGCGCTGACGTTTTCTTTCATATGTTATGATGAAACTAATGTCAGGTTGGACATAGAGGCAGCTCAAGGTTCTACCCTCCTGTCTTACAAGAGCATTAACATCATCTAGGATCATCACTTGTTCACAAGTTAGTTACCATAGTGCACAGAAAAGTAATATTTTCTGTTTCTGTAACACTGTGCTATTATCAGTTATCCATCTGAGAAGGTCACAGGTGGTAATGTTATCAACAGGATTTGCAATGGCCTTCAGAAGCATCTGTGTTTGTTTTTTTTCTACCATCTTGCTGCAGGTGTTGTGTGACAAGACACTGCCAATATTTCATAAATCTTTTTCATGATTATTATTGATTTATAATCTTCCTTTATGTGCAGCCCTGCTCCAGCCAAGTGGTAGTGTGGGAGGACAAGGTGGCCATCATGTCCAGGTATCTCTAGCCAAGTCTAACACCCAAGGCATCACCACCCTTACACCTCAACAGGTGCTACAGCTACCCCCACATCTACAGGCACAACTACAGGTAAGAGGAATACTGTACATGTTGATTGGATTTGACATTGTAGTTGTCTTGACACAACATTCTTATTCTGGTCATTATCACAAATTTTAGCAATCCTAGACAAAGTATATTAGACCATCCATTCACTGCAAGTCATCTGATGACTAGTACTTTTATGAGGGCCAGTTTTCCAGCTAAACTGCGGTGCACAGGTGGTTTTACCCAGGCATAAATATGGAGTGATGGATTGAAATAACATAAAAACTGTATTTAACATAGGTATGAGGAATGATGTACACCTACTAATTAAAACATCAGACTTCTCTGTAAAATGGTTCTAATACTGAGAGTAAGGTTATTATTAGAAGTTTAGAAGTTACAAAAAGGTGTGCAGTCTGTCCCGCTCAAAATTATGCCATATTTAGGATAATTTATTTGAAAAATTAAATGCTTGGCAGTGTTTATACTTTATCCAACATTTGCAGTCAAAAAAAATCTTTTTCCTCAAAAAAACAACTCGTTACGGTTCTAAGTATGTTGAATACCAATGACCTTTGTAATTTCTTGCCAGGTGTAAAAACATAATCACCAATATGTTCACTTTCCAAATCAAGTATCTCCTTTTTAGGCATTTCAACAACAGCAGCAGCAACAGAAGGCTCAGCTTAGTCAACAGCAACAACCACAACAACAACAGCTTCAGTTTCATCAGATTCTGAAACCCCAATCATTGACGAGCCAACAAGCTCTTTCATTAGGAGGCAAACCTAAACCAAAGAAGCATGGTGCACCAACACCTCCGAAATGAGATCTTTTGACATTTGAGATTTTGTTGCTTTTAGTCAAAGTATTGAATAATCTGTTATTATGTTTGTTATAAAGTATTGTTGGCCAGAAGTCCTGAATGCTCCAGAAGTAGTATACTGAAATGACCATGATTGTTGTGTTGAGTAAGGTTATTATTAGAAGTTACCATAGTGCATAGAAAAAGTTATCATTTATCCGATGAGAAGGTCACAGATGGTAATGTTATCAACTTTAAAGTCTGATGCACTTTCTAATATGCCTGTCATTGATCTTAGTACAGTGTATGTTGTTTTTTTTCTATCATTTTTGTGATCAAAATCTCCTTCCTTAATTTCTGAGTAAAGTTGTCCTCTTGGACAGTTTTTCATAGTCTGATTAATGAACAGTGGTTATGTAGCATCTGACTGGTTCTTGCAGACAAGTGGGTGTGTGCAAGGCTCTTGTACTCAAGGGCCCATATTCAAACCCTGCTGTTTAACTTTAATGGTTTTGTTTGTTATTTATTATTACTGAAGTTGTTAAAAAATCATGCAGATAATCTTTCCATTTTTGGAACTGTTTAAAACATTACAACAAATGGATGAAAAGTACCTTTAGTATTTACCTTAATGATATCTATCTTTTATTGATTTTGTATTTTTTTATCTTCCACAATTATATGTGCTACTAATATTTTTGCTAATTTTGCTTGATGGGTTTACCAACCTACCAAAAGTTTCTCAATTGTAAGAGATTAAACTGAATATTTATGTTTATATTTTATTCTAAATTGTACATTAAGATATCAATTATAAAGACAGGCTTTTAATTAACATTTTGACATGTTTCCTGTTTTCAAGTGTCTACTTTCTGGTAGACTTCCAAAAGACCTCAATTTTTGTGCTGCATTGCCAAACAGAATATAAATTTTATTTTTCACTATTTTAGTTAATTTTGTTTTTCTGAAAGAAGAAAATTGTTTGAGGATGTATTCATTTTTGGGGCACAAAGGAAGATTGTAGTTCTATAATTGGTCCTTGTGTATTCTTCTTAATTACATTATTGTGCTGCCTGCATTGTATGGCAGACACTTACTGATCATATTGTATGTTGGCAGCAGCCAAGTCATTACTTGTCCAGAGCATAGCTTTACAACTTATGTATTAATTCACTCTAAACTCTAAAGAGATGGTTACTGTGTAAGGTGAAAAACTGCAGTGCACAAAACCAAACAAAATTCCTTCAATCACAACTGCTGAAATGCAAGTGACATAAGTGTTCCAGGAAACA
This sequence comes from Sinonovacula constricta, assembly GCA_007844125.1. Taxonomy (NCBI): domain Eukaryota; kingdom Metazoa; phylum Mollusca; class Bivalvia; order Cardiida; family Solecurtidae; genus Sinonovacula; species Sinonovacula constricta. The sequence continues at coordinate 81,890,672 of CM017558.1, forward strand.
CTCATCTGATAACTTGAATGTATACTCCACTACAGGAATGTTAGGTCAACATAAGGCCAAAGTTTATTGTACCTAACCTAATTACTTAGGTAGTTATAGTTAGACTAACAAAGGCCAATGTTGGTTTTATTTCATTTTAGTTCAGAGATGCCCCTGTATGTTTTATACATGTTCATGTTTTTATAGTGCTTCAGGTAATAGTTTACAAAGGCCCTTTTAAACTTTTATATTTGTTATTTTTCACACTTCTGTAGTTGATTGTCCTTCTTTTATTTTATGAAAATAGATTTTTTTACAAATGTAAGTTTTCAAAAGAAATGAAAATCATGTTATTACCCATAATTTCAACATTGAAATAAATATGTGTAGTGGAATAAGGTAATGTTTGTTGTTAATTATCATAATACTTATCCCAAAGTTTTAAAACATGACAAATAGTCTCACAGGTCATCCAAAATTAAATCCCATTAGGGAATAAAACTTGCTGTAAATTTTTTTATATGCAAGTCAAAGATTGGATAGAAGAAAATAATCTGGAGGGCTGAGTACTAAGCCCCCATCCCATTTAGTGTGTAATCAGAGCTGTTTAAGAAGTTGGTTCAAGCTGTAAGCTACTGACACACTTCAGGTGCAGCTCCCTGAAAGGACAACTTAATAAAGCAGTTGGCGCCAGCACCTGCCTTCGCACCCAAACGACCTTTACATGTGATTGATGTAATTGGCTTACATGTAACCCTGGAGACAGCAGCCACAGCTAGATTCCCCCACACATTGAAAAGAACAGTCCTGCTCATGCTCAGACCTGTGGCCACATTATCAAACAGTATGTTACAAGTGTGAAGTATAAAACTAAGTCGAAGCATGTTCTACAATGGAACAGATCGTATATCGTAAAGAAAATGGCAAAATGATGCTCCCTATCATCTGCAGCATAAGCAAGATGGTAAAAGTCCTCGACATAACAAGCCTCATAAGGACAGTACCACACATCTGTCTGAGGTGTTTTAGTCACACTGCTTGGATAGAACCACTATACAGACCATTACCATCATTTGTACTACCAAACAAGGCACACCTCACAAACACAGACAAAAAGTCATTGATGAAAAGGGCATTCAATCTGTTGAAACTTGATGCAGCAGACCAAAAAATCCTAGAAAAGTCTGATTGGAAAGCTGTAACCCCAACATGGGGCATCAATGTAAAAGGATATGTAAGTATTTAGATCCACAGGTCAAGTCTATAGTTAATCTGAGTAAAACAAATATAGCTATTTGGCATAATCACTTTAAATTTAGACTATTCCTGGCTAGATGAACACAAGTGCAGCATTGTTTGTGCTGTTCTGGAATGATCCCTCTTTGTTGATCGTTAAGATTGTATTTGGTTAAAAGAAAACAAGCATTTACAAAAACCTGTCACATGATCATTTATTTCTAGCACATAAGTGGACATAAAGGTCAACAATAAAAGATTCAACATGAGTATACATTAAATACAGGATCTATAGTTGCACAAACTATGAAATGCTTCTAATACTACAAATATGTGAAAGTACAGAAATTGATTTCTGAGCACTAAGGTGTGTCAGTATTTTCTAATGGAACATCATACACAGTATGGTGATAGATTAAAAACATGTAGATGCAAACATTTAATTTGTTGGGAATATTTTCTTTTAAGAAATATAACATTTAACAAATATCTTAGACAAAATGCGTTTACTTTATTTTCCCCCAATCTTCATTTGGATAAGTTTTGTTACCCAACAGACAGGTTGTTGCCAATTATCTTCTAATTACCATTCAAATAACTTGGTCAATTCTTAACATTAAAGTGGTGCAGTTAAGTATATATTATGATAAACAAAGATTGATACATGTATATTGAAGTGACTGCCTATAAATCAAACTTATAAATGAGTATTCATGTGATAAATGAAAACATTGTTTGAATAACAATTTCAAAATTAAATACTTTTTCTACATTAGATAATTTTAAAAAGCAGATTAAAAAACTACAATCAGCAAGAACAAAGATAACCACAATCAATTTAGAAACAATCGGTGCATACATTTACATACATTTCCTCATTGGCTAATAAACACAGGATGGAACAGAATTACAAATACCAACAGTTTGAGTTAAAATGAACGTTGAGATTATCAAACAATGTTGACTTCTTATCATTTATCTTTTTTCTTTTCCTAAAACTATAAAATAGAACAATCCCTGAAACAATGATAAAGGAAAAGTAGAAACAAACAAGTAGGGCAGAAATATTGTTGGTCTACACTGATATTTACATGGCTGTTCAACATTTACCATATTGTAAATAAATTCTATTTTGTGTTGATAAACCTTTACAAAAAGTTTAAGACATATCTATTACTATCCATGTAAACTGTCTATGTTTCTCATTGATCTGGAACATTTCTCCCATCTGGTAGGAGGAATTATCGTTTGGTATTGTACTGGTGAGGCTACATATTCTTAACACTCAAACAATTGGCCACAGTGTTGACATTGTATATACACATATTTACTTTGACCTAAGACACTCTGCCAATGCTGATCATCAATAAATGTTGAAATGTATGTTGGCTGAGCAAACAAAGCATCCTCTAATAGGATAATTCAAGTATTTTTAAAACTTTATTGTATCATTAATAATCAATTATACGTTATCAATTTTAATGGAAGTTGTGTTTTTTTATCACATAATTGCATATTACACTTGCACCATATTACACTTGCACCAAGCTCCAAGAATCCAGGGAGTGAAGGCAGTTGATACAATTGAGAAAAAGCATAAAAATAAAAAATAATATAAAGACAAAAATTTCACTAACATTATACTCTAAATAACATGAAAGACAAAAGAGTATATATTTCTAAAAGAAGCAATAAAAATGAAATGAGTAAAAAGTATGTACAAAAAAACAAACAAAAACAACAAAAATGAATAGACAGTAAATCTCATTAATTGGTACTAAACAGTTACTTTCCAAACAGGTCAAAGCAGTCAACCAAAAACAAACAAAAGAGTTCAGTATTGTTGTTATCAGTGTTATAAGATATTTAATGTACTGGACCTGGTAGTGCAGTCACTAGAACATTGCTCCATGTACATGCACATTCAAACCTGGGCTATGAAATACCCAAGTCATTAAAAGGGTAATATTATACCTCACATAATTTTGCTTCTACAATTATCATTGCTCCCTCAACGGTCCATTATTATCAATGTAGACCGATGAGGAACCGCTACTCTGCACACCCAGTCACTATTACCGGTCCATAAACTTTTGATGGACCAGGTCTGTCAACTTTCATGCTTAGTTAAAAATATGCAACATAGTTACAGATGTTGTCTGCCTATGAGTGGTACACAACTTTGACAGAAGACGAAATTCACTGTATACTATCATTTGTTTCAACATTTGTCAATTATTACTCATGTAAACATCTTTTAAGCTATAATATATACTCGATTATAAGACGGGGATTTTTCCTTGGAAAATAGCCTTCAAAATGGGGGGCCTACAACAAGGCCTAAAAATATTCTACAGGAATTGTTAGTTTTTTCTTTAAAAAACGTGTGAAAATGGAGAGCTTACAGCTAGACTTGATGGCGTAGATCAAATAAATTTATACCGTGCCAACATGGTAACCAGAATGTTCTTGCAGCTCTCCCTACACAATTGAGAGATATAATTAAAAAATCACATTGACATGGCAGGTAGAGCAATGCTATGAAGGTTAATTTGCCCAAGTCTAAACTGCCGTGACTCTTTGCCTAGTAAAACCATAAGTACTGTGTTACATAAGACACTCTGCCCCATTATATCATGTACATGCCAGACTTGACGGCATAGATCAGAGAAATTAATATCATGCTGCCGCTGATTAGGATCTTCTTGCGGCACTCCCAGCCCTACACAAGTTGATTGAGATTGAAAGAACATACTGCTTCCCATACTGAAGGTCGCTAGCTTTAACATGCCTAAATCTTGATCAGAATAGTGCACCGTCCTTGTGTACATGCCGCCTATCAATAATTTCATGGAGGAATGTAATAGGCAGTTGCCTATAAAAACAAATCATTCACACCCTCATGGTCAAACTACTCTGATTGATATCACCTTGACAACAGCTTATTACAGAGGCAAGTCTACACAGAAACACCAATTAAATTACAGCTTGGAGTTTCTGGCGGACTGAAATTGAAAGTTTGTTTCAGTGTTTACTTAAAGATAATTAGCAATGAGTAATGCAGAACAAAGGGAAATGTGAGACAGTTAATCGTTGTTTGATTATTTTAATTTACACATTAATTGAGCAACATTTCAAACAGCATTGAGAATAAAAAATGCATAAAAAAGTATTAACCCATTACGTAGGCTGTACAAACCATTGATTCTATAGAAATTACGCTTATATGTTCATATGGCATGTACATGATATACTGGGACAGAGTGTCCAACGTAACACAATACACACGGTCTTATTAGGCAAACGGTTGCGATTTGCAAATACACCAGTGATATAGAGACTTTCACAAATCTTGGATTAACACCTGCTGAAAATTTCGCCCCGTCTTATAAAAAAGTCAACACAGAAAACCTCAGATTTGGGAGGCTAGGGTGCTCGTCTTATCCGCGAGTCACCTTATGGTCATTTATATACAGTAGTTGCTTTGCATAGATAATGCTCTTTTTTTTTTATCTGTTGAGGCTTTTTCATGATTTGTAAAATACATAATTAAGGTGTTTACAAACAATAAAGAATTTTGTTCAATACATGGAAACATGTCAATTATAAAAAAATGTTCAGTATAATATAAGAAATGGTTCACAGCACTTCGGGCCCAATGGCATTATATGAACTGGCTGAGCTTCGGTTTATATTACTCTCTTGGCTGACTGGCCAGTCCATATAATGCCATAGGGCCTTCAGTGGAGGTAACTATTTCATAAGTAGTAAATCTTCCTTGCTAGCATTCAAGCAAATATATGGCTGGTTCAGCTACTGGTTGACCTAGTGTTGGGATAATGTAAATAGGAGTGATATCATGCCAGGGGTTTATGACATGCTATACATATTTAAGGCTGATCTATATCTGCTCCAAGACGACATCATCTCCCGATAACTGAAAAACTATTTGTGGGAATTTAAATCCTGCAAACATAAAATTTCAATGCCCTAAGATTTTTTTTAACAAATTAGTTCAAAAAATATTAATTGCCATATATTAAATCATGCATCAATTATGCCCTAGAATAATTTTAAGATTTCTAAATAGCTAGAGCTTATATTATAACATATCTATAATTTCATATTTAGTGATTATATAATGACTATAAATGTATTACATCATAACAAGTACTAAAGTTAATAAACAAGCCAGGCTGAAACAAGAAAAATATATATAAAAAACAACAAGTGTAACTGGGAATTAGTAGCAGAAAATCTATCTTTGACAAGTACAACAAGTTTGCTTCAAGACTTTCTACACAGTAAATAAATCTTTTAATACTTATCTTTAGACAAAACACATAATTATCAACATCTACACAATACTTTCTGTGTTAAATAGTTTTACCTCTTTAATCATATGCAGGTAGTATGTTTTTACTATGGATATATAGTTTCTTCCCATGAATACATTCATTTCAGAAAACAACCTACATATGTACTAAGGAGTCTTCATATAAGTACAATTATATTTATTTGATAATACATTTAATTAGGTTCTATATTAAGTCAGTAGCACATGCACTATCCATCGTACTGCATACTGCATTGCACTTTCACAATAGCAACATAGGAAACATGTGTTATTTGTTCAGTACTTTTTGAGTCACCGACACCCATGGACGACTGGTTTGAATCACCGACTCCCATGGCCGAGTGGTCAGTCGCAGACTCCCATGGCCGAGTGGTCAGTCACCGACTCCCATGGAGGACTGGTCTGAATCACCGACTCCCTTTTCCAAGCGGTTAGAATTGCCTACTTGTAACTTATCAGCCTCTCACTTAGAGTCTGGGTCAAGGTGAGAACTTTCACGTGGGGAGTTTTTACAGCTAACCAATGGTGTGCCAGTGGTTCTATAGGAACCAAAGTCTGGGGTTTTCCTTCACCAATAATTAGCTGGATGTCACCAATATGTCTATAAATCTAACGGTGCGATGTAACAAAGGGAAAGTGGGAATCATGTGTAATTGTTGAGTGACATGTGGCATGTTATCTAATCTATAGAAATGTTAAGCTAGATTAAATTCATTAAAATTCAGCATTACATGTGATGTATGGAATGTATTTTTTAATGTTGATGATACAATGGATAAGGTTATACATGAAGTCTTAACCTGCAACAATGTAAGTTGATCTGACTCAGGCCACTTGTACAGATGTGCTGGGAGCTGTATGATCAGGATCTGCACTATTTACTGCTGAGACTTCAGTAACATGTCTTGTTCCATTTGCATGTGTTTTGATAGCAAATATGTAATATTTCGAAATATGCTCTATAATACATGTAACAGGATAAGGACAACTGTTCACATGTTCAACTGGCATAAGTAATATTTCTAATGATGCTCTATAATACATGTAACAGGATAAGGACAACTGTTCACTTGTTAAATTGGCATGAGTAATATTTCTAATGATGCTCTATAATACATGTAACATGATAAGGACAACTGTTCATTTGTTCAATTGGCATAAGTAATATTTCTAATGATGCTCTATAATACATGTAACATGATAAGAACAACTGTTCACTTGTTCAATTGGCATAAGTAAATCTCCTGAAGTATGTGTCACATAAATGAATCTTTGGCTAGGTGGCTAAGGTAGTAGGTTTTAGTATTTTGAGATCCAATGATTAGTAATAAAGCAATTATGGGCCTGATGTATATTTTGCATTGATTTTGCTGAATTTATCAAATTAAGTTTTGACCGTTAAAGTTAAATTTAAATATATAAGAGATTATATAATTATTTGCAGTTTATTAAAGTGCAAAGCAAGACCACTGTTTGCAACATTATTATCATCATCATCTTCATCACCATCAACCATCATCATTTCGAACCTGTGCATAATGAAAAATTCTATGTCAAATTTTACATCTGTTTGCTAAGAGATGAAAAAAAACCAAGTAGATCTATAATAATGGTTAGCCTGTAATGAATGTTAACACAACACCACTATGTCTAAATTTGTGACTAAGTGTATACTACTTTTCTACAATTACCATAAAATAATCTCAATTATGAACAGTTTCAAGAAAGGTCACGTTGACCTTCACATTCATCTATCTAAGGCAATACAAAGACCTATATACATAAAGATAGGTAAATCTTAGATTAAAAAAAAGGCAACAACAGAAATTTGAGGATTAACAAATATCATTGGTATTTCATGACAAACAAGTGACCCTCTAGGAACCTCAGAGGGTAGTAAAACACCTTGCATATACCCAATGAATCCCCACGCCCTTTGGTTGCAAACTTTGTTTATGTTATATAATAGTACTTGTACATAAGATTTTAACCCTAGCTCTACAATTCACAAAAAGTAACCTGGAGCCATTACAAATGAGTATATCAAGAGGTTTGATCAAAAGGAAGACATATCCAAGGTTTCATTCTAATGCACTATCTATGCCCTTGTTATTGACATTAAAGCTTGCAAGCACTTGTATGCAATAATCTAAATGCTACAACAGTATTGACACTATGGAGAATGGAATAACTCTCCATATTCATAGAATAGTCAAGCTAATAATCAATCAGCTTTTTATATGCTGTTTAACCAATTGTACATATAAGGTAATTACAAAAAGTCTACACCAGCTTACAGAAGCAAACTTCTTTCGTAAAAATATTTATCTACTTTGAATGAAAAAAAAGAGATATACTGAAAGCATTAAAACATGTAAGTCAAACAAAATGAATTGTCCAATACACATAGTGATATGTTAGTGACAACAGAAAGACAAAGAAAGCTACTTTCAATTAACAATGTATTTTGTCAATTTGCATATTAATGGCAGAAAGCACACAAAAAAAACATAAGCTTACCCTGTCACACAAAACCTTTAAATTTTGAAAGGAAAGAGACACAAATTACAACCAGCATAATTATAAAGATGTGTCAAGGGAAATTTGGTCAATATTTGTTTTGCAAAAATTTAATTATTCTCAAAAAATGTAAAGGCAAGTTTTGCACATACAGTCAAGCTTTTCAAATAAATCAAACTGGAAAACAAAGATGTAAAATAGGTATTTCTATATACATAGGGCATGGCAACAATCATTAACAAGCAGTGATTGATCACGACTGCTGCCCCACCATCCTAAGGGAGTTCCGAGATATGTTTCAGATAAAGGGTGAATTTTAGCTTGTGGAAAATCTTCCATTTATGTAATGGTAAGATAATGGTAGGAACACAAGATTTATTTTTGTAACAATATTTTCCTTAATATATCGCCCCTTAACACCAGAACACGTTAAAGCAAGATAAATGACTATACATATATTACAAGTTATATTAAAACTACATATAGCCTACTGAGTATCCTGCAAAGCTTTCTAACAAGCTAAGCAAAATTTTATAAAAATATATCTATATTTTAGCCAAGGTCAATTTCAATTTTTAGAATTTACTTTTCAAAGTAAGTACCCAAATTGTTCTTAAAAAATTGTGAAAATTCACAAATATCAGGCAATAAATACATTGCCCTATCTTTTCTGTGTTAAAAAAATACAAGAGTATTTTAAGAAAAGATATATTGTAGCATATTCCAGCACCACCAATTGTACATTTTACTGAAGTTTTGTTTATAAATTGAAAAAAAAATATAACAAGAACGTTTAAAAAAACCCATTTACATGACTATGAAGAACCAGTCTGCACAACTGTTTTGGACTGTGTCTCTGAGTCTGCCAACGTGGCAACCTTATCCTTATGAGCTCCAATGACCCCTCGATCGGTCACACCCATACTACCATGATGCACTGGGGACACTGGCATGCTGGGAGTCAAGGTTGGCAGAGTAATGTCTAAAGAGAGCTGATCAGCTGCGGGTATGTACTGCTTCAGTTTTGACACGGCATTCAACAGAGCACTTCGTTCCAGCTCCAGTGTACGGATGTGCGACTTCAACTTGGTCTCCTGTGTCTGATATTTGTGGATCAGGCTCTCTAAGCTGCGTTCATGGCTGTGAGCATTTTGAAGTTTTTCTATTAACTCCATGTTCTGTTGTCGAAGACTGCGATTAGTCGCCTCCAGTTTGTTAAGAAGGTCTTTGTCACCCTTATTAGGGGAATACATCATTTCCTCCTTCAGGACGTGGTATTCCACCTCATAAGATTGAAGCTGTTTACCAATATCCATTCCAAACACCTACAAGAAAAAATTAAGTAAAATTTACTTCTTGTCACATAATTTACTTAATCTACCAATGTGCACACCAATAAATACAGCAAGTGGTTGAGATTTTGTAGGTTCACAAAGAACATGGCTTAACAAAAGATTATCATGAAATCTTGGTTAGTTCTATCCAACCTTACTTAAGCGCAAGTCATAACTTACAGTTTACTCACCAATTTAACTCAGTCAAACTAAAACTTTCTATGCAGTTTGGGTGTAGCACTTAAAAAAAGCCTAGTAAAAGTGTCATGTAAAATTAAAGAAATACCCAGCACATATTAAAATGCTATGAAGATATTGTATCTAGAAATCCCCAATATCAGCTAATAGGAGACCTGAGAGTCACTTTATTAACAACTGAGACATACCTGATTAATTACTCGTTCCATCTGAATCATGCCCATTTCTGGTAGGGTCGTCTTGATGAACTCAACGATTGTCTCAAAAGAGTTACACTGCAGAATGAGCTCCTTGTGGTTGCCAAGCAACACCAGGGCAACCTTGAATATCACATCAATGCCTTGGATGAATATCAGATCTGAAATACAAATTGATGGCACTGAATTATCTTTTAGATCGCCATGCAACACAAAAAATACCACTCACCCCACCAAATCAAAGCTTATACTAATATATCTCAAACAAAGTCTTGATGGTTACAGGTAAATGAAAGCAAGTCATATTGTTTGTTAGCATGCTATTATATGAAATAAACATTGAGGGGTTGAGGAAAATGTTTGCATGGTTTCATATTTATGATTGCGACTTACAAAATCATTTTGAGAGACTTTGCTGCACTAACATATATGAACTACTATGTCTAAACTCTAAACCAATTCCTATTCCTTAAGAACATAGATATTTGCAGGTAAATAAGTCCCAACACTCCAATGATTGCTTGTCCTTTTATTAAGAAACAAGCCATACGTACCGAACACGCGGGCCACAAATCCAAGTGGGAACTGAGAGGCAAACAGTGTAAGAAACCATGGTGCTGCATACAGTGTGGGGGCTATCTCATGCTCCTCGAAGTGGTCGTATAAGTCCTTGTAGTTATCATGTATCAGGCGAGTCAGCTGGTACAACTGGATCTGGAATAGTGAGTTACCTTCTGGATTGCAGTCAAATTGGAAACAAGTTCTTACAATCGGTGTATCTTTGTTGTTTATTTTTACATCTCCCCATCACAACTAAGGTCATACCGTAAAATTTTATAGATAAGACGCAGTTTTTTGCCCCAAATGATGATAAAAAAGTGGGGGGTGCGTCTTATACATGCGAATTTAAGTTTTCCCCTTTTTTCCCTGACCAAAATTGACCCTTAGACTAATCCGACCGCAGAGAATATCGCCGATAGTATCGGCCATAGACAACTGTATTGTGCTATTTTAAGGGAAAAGTTACGTTGTTTTTACCTAAAATTTGACATTAAACATAAAAAGAGACATTTAAATTTGTTTGCGTATACAAAAAACAACAATATGCAATAGATATTTGCATAAATATCAATTTATTCTAACAAAATCGGCGAAGTTTCATAATCCGGAAACGGTTATTGAGTTTTAGTGGAAGGGGCATATTCATTGACGATGCTGTTATTACCATCGTCTAAGTAATATGGTATTATTTAATTGATCAATTTTGAATTGAAATTTTTTTTATTTTAAATGTTAACTACGAATAAAGTTGAAATTAAAAACCCACTTAACAACAATAAAATGTGCATCGGCTATTTGCGCAGACAAGTTTTCACACCTCTTTTGGATGTTAATAGATCGTCCATCATCCGTAAGTTATTACAAAGGTGCATAGAACTAATTTGTTGGTAAGCGGTCACTTAAATAGCATGGTGTGAAAATGAACATATAAAAGCCTTTAGTTGTTATTTTAAATGTCATTTGTGTTTGTCCCATGTGTCGAGAACTTAATTATAGGCCGAGAACTTAATTGTTTTTATGACATGCTGCCGCATGAAACAGGATGTTCTCTCATGTGTAGGGCTGGGATAGCCGCGAGAATATCCTGTCTGGCGTGTAAACGATATATTGGGGTAGAGTGTCATAACGTAACACAATACACACGGTCTCACTAGGCAAACAGTCGCGACGTATTATTCAAGACACTTAGAGAATAATAAGCACTCGGCGCAAACACCGAGTTATGGAACAATTGGAGCATGTTACCTCGAGTCAAATCAAGCGATGCGGCGACGCGGGAATTTCATAATGGCGGCCAGATGGATTAGTGAATCGGGGATGCGTCTTGTCTTTGGGAATTTGCTTTTTTCCTTGATTCTAGACCTCAAAGAGGGGGTGCGTCTTATCTTTGTGTGCGTCTTATCTTTAAAACTTTACGGTATTGTCCACATTCTAATGATTGGTAAAGGAAGACCCCAGAGTTATGTCTGGGTAGAACCATGGACACACTACAGGTAAGCTGGGAAACCTACCCACATGGAATTTCTTGCCCCTACCGGGATTTGAACCCACTCATTGAGAGGCTGAGAAATAAGTTGGTGGCACTAACCAATCAGCCACAGGCGCACTCCTTACAATTGGTATAATCCATTTCAACTTCCTACTTCCTGGGTTGAACCAATGTTCCAGCAAAGACACATTAACAAACCTTGCCAAAGGACTTTCTATACCGAGCAGACAAATTGAAATAATTATCAACAGTGCTTGAGAAATAAACAAAAAACAACCAGCAATTGGTGAAAAGTGTATAGAATAACTATAGGTCAAGATCTTCCTTTGATGTAATAGAAAGCAGAAAAAAAAATTAAAAAGGTAGTTGTTTTTTTCATTAACAAACCTGTAAAGCTATCATATTTGGACGGTACTGTTTTCGTAAGCCCAAGTTGTACATGACATGTTTCCACACCTCAAACGCTATAGTTTCTTCCATCTGGAAAATTCATATTGGAAAAAGTAATACTAAAGAATTGTTAATGCTTAAAGACTGAATTTTGCTTAAATCATTAAAATATTTGGCTAAAAATTATCAAAATGAAAATATAAATATAAAAATGGATTTTCAAAACCTTTGCTTGATGCAAAATTTATTTCAATTTGAAGTCTTCACAAATTCCAAACTAGAGTATCTTTGTTTTTCTAGATTGACTAATATATAAGCTAATGCTGCCTTTGTTATGAAGGTTCTGTATGCTGAAGGTCTAAAAAGATGCATATAGCTTTATAGCTATTGGTGTAGCTTTAAGTTGTCCAATTTCAATGTGTTATCTCCCTTATCTCGCTATTTGATTCACACTTACTGAAATATTGTATACTATTTACATATGACAACACTTCAGACTGAAACATACAGATAAAATCCTACTGTGTTGCCTAACTTACATGCATGAGCAGTATCCCAGCCACAAAGCTGAGCCCCTGACAATATCCTACATCTTGGTCCATCAAGCTGTATGCCTTCAGTAGGTTAAACAGCGCCAACTGACCGGTACCCAGCTGCATGGAGAAATATGGGTGGCCAGGGAACGTGCGGCCTGCAAACAGATTATTACTTTATTCAAACACAGCTAAAATTGGCTAAAAAACATTGATTTTCCAAACCTTAAAAAACCAACAGAATTTTTTTATGTTTATTGAGTTTATCATCCCACCAACAGTATTTCAGTTATCTGGAGAGTGTCCACTTGAAGCAGATATAGTGCTGACTTGACTGTGTATAGTATTCCCTAAACACCTGGCATGATACCACACCTAGTCACATTATCCTGACACCAGGCCAACCAGACCTGGAACTAGCCTTATATTTGTTTGAGTGTTAGCAAGTGACCTATACCACTACCATTTTTAACGACTTTGGTATGTCGGGGCCTGGGATTGAACCAGGGGGCCTCTCGTACCTGGAGCTGATGCTCTACCGATTGCTCTACCAGGTTCAGTCAGAATAATTTGAAGATCATCATGATCATATATAATTCAGTGATCAGAGGATATATTTAATTCCATATTTTTTTGAGGTTCAATAAAATTTTACTTTATTAACAAAGTTTCAAAAATGCAAAAATAGTATGTTCTAAAAAAGCTTTGTAACATGAACTGGAAATAAATAACCTAAAAAAGACCTCTGATTTTCGGACTGGTACTTGTACCTGATATTGTTTGATAAAGTCAAAACAGAAAGTAACTCAGAAACCCTTTTATTAATCATCATATTCATAAACAAGCGAATTGAAATAAAATTTATACACCTGCCAAAAGATGAATTAGGTCTGAAGCTTTAAATAAAATGGAGAAAGCTGAATATGGCTCTGAGTGGACAAACGACAAATAAATTGTAAATGCCAAAGGGTTTTTAGCTTTAGTTAGGAAATATTTTAACCATAACAACATGACCCCTTTCATAATACACAAACAAAATACCTCTGAGTATTTGGATGGGATGAATATAAGATGTAATACAAGATAATAGTCAGCAAAAGTGTAAATTAAGATTATACAGTTACTACCACTCCAATTTTTATGAACACCACATAACAATGCCAAGCATTTTACTGAAGTTCTCTTATCTTGTTTTCTTTTTATTAATCACACCAACACATTTATGGTTGCTGGTGAAGGAAGACCCAAAACAAATATCTGGGTACAACCAACATGTTTCTCCTGATCAAACCTCTACACATGAAAGTTCTCTCCCAGATCAGGACATGAAACCATGTAACATGGAGTTTTGGGCAAGTCAATAACAGCCCGATTATTTGTATAAACTTTCAACTTCCTACACAGGATGAGTTGCAATTGTTAAATTTCATATGGATGGCCAGATGGACTGACAGACTAATAGACAGACAGGGGCAATGCTTCATTCACATGAACATTATATTTTAACCTTTGTAATACTTTCTTTACAACACAACAAATAACCTTATCATCCTTTACAACACAACAAATAACCTTATCATCCTTTACAACACAACAAATAACCTCATCATCCTTTACAACACAACAAATAATCCTTTACAACACAACAAATAACCTTATCATCCTTTACAACACAACAAATAACCTTATCATCCTTTACAACACAACAAATAACCTTATCATCTTTTACAACACAACAAATAACCTTATCATCCTTTACAACATAACAAATAACCTAATCATTACATCCTTTACAACACAAAAAATAACCTTATCATACTTCCTTTACAACACAACAATAACCTTGTCATCTTTCTTTTACAACACAACAAATAACCTTTTCATACTTCCTTTACAACAAAACAAATAACCTTATCATACTTCCATTACAACCAAACAAATAACCTTATCATACTTTCTTTACAACACAACAAATAACTTAATCATAACTTCCTTTAAAATGCAATAAATAACCTTATCATACTTCCTTTATAACACAACAAATAACCTTATTGTTCATCCTTTACAACAAAACAAATAACCTTATCATACTTCCTTTATAAAACCTTATCATACTTCCTTTATAACATAACAAATAAACTTTTCATACATCCTTTACAACACAACAAATAACCTTATCATACTTCCTTTACAACACAACAAATAACCTTGTCATACTTCCTTTACAACACAACAAATAACCTTATCATCCTTTACAACACAACAAATAACCTTATCATACTTTCTTTACAACACAACAAATAACCTAATCATAACTTCCTTTACAACACAACAAATAACCTTGTCATACTTCCTTTACAACACAACAAATAACCGTATCATACTTCCTTTACAACACAACAAATAACCTTATCATCCTTTACAACACAACAAATAACCTTATCATACTTCCTTTACAACACAACAAATAACCTTGTCATACTTCCTTTACAACACAACAAATAACCTCTTCATACTTCCTTTACAACACAACAAATCACCTTATCATCCTTTACAACACAACAAATAACCTTGTCATACTTCCTTTACAACACAACAAATAACCTTATCATACTTCCTTTACAACACAACAAATAATCTTATCATCCTTTACAACACAACAAATTACTTTATCATACTTCCTTTACAAAACAACAAATAACCTTGTCATACTTCCTTTACAACATAACAAATAACTTTATCATACTTCCTTTACATCACAACAAATAAACTTTTCATACTTCCTTTACAACATAACAAATAACTTTATCATACTTCCTTTACAACACAACAAATAACCTTGTCATACTTCCTTTACAACACAACAAATAACCTTATCATACTTCCTTTACATCACAACAAATAAACTTTTCATACTTCCTTTACAACATAACAAATAACTTTATCATACTTCCTTTACAACACAACAAATAACCTTGTCATACTTCCTTTACAACACAACAAATAACCTAATCATTCTTCCTTCCACAACAAAAACAAGTTTTCTTACAAACAGCTGTATGGAAAGAAGCAAAAACACAACATGCAGACCTAGATCAGGTCCCAGCTGGAGCCCGTAATCTCGATCTACAATGTCTGCATGTATATGATCCATTTGTATTTAGAAGATGTTCATGTAAAGATGCACAAATACCTCTATGGCAGATGACTTACCGAGATCAATGAGTATGGCATGTTGGTGTGTGGTCAGTTGTTTCAGTAGGTCGGAGTACCTCAGTTTGGGTGTTTTGTCCTCTGTAATGGGGTGGTGAAGGCGGTGCTGCTCCACCAGGAAACACCAGATCTCTCCTCGCTTGCTCTGGGGAACACCTGTAAATAACAGATGATGATGTTGCATTTTTCCTGGATTTATCAACTCAACATAATCTTTAAAGTTATCCAATTACAGCATTCACTTAAAGTGTATGAAGTGCTGCTATCACTATGAATAGGCTGCTGTTAGCACCTGCTACATTTTAACATTTTAATAAGCTAAAAAGTTTGTACATTTTCATAGACAAATATCAGTGTTGTTAACTTGAGATTGTCATTTCTCTTACATTTTCATGTGCTTAAGCTACAAAGTAGAAATTTTGAAATCTGTAACCTTTGCCTTGAAAGTGTTAAGAAATATTACAAATGGAAGTAAATCTATATATTATATTTCATCAAAGTTAATGTTAAATGAAATATCAAGTCAAAACACAAATTACCCATTTTAACACAATTGAGCAGCTTGTCCTGGTCAACCTTAACCTTTGTTCTGTCAGGGAAGGTAAGCATCTCATCCCAGAGTCGGGACACTTCTTTCAGACATGGCGTGATCTCCACATAGTCAAGCTTCTGTCGCTTCAAGTGAGCCTCGTCCTGCCGGGCTGAAGCATATACCATTACCATGGTTACATAGTGTCTAGTTGTCATGGATTGACATTCTGTAATTTCCATGGTACACATTCTCAGGAAACTATGGAAACATAATAACAAGAGGTTCCCAGTTCTTTGATTGCCATGGTCAAATATGCCTGTTGCTATAGTAACAATTTTTCCAGTTTTAATCAAATTACATTCTCAAGTAACATATTATCTAGCAGTTACCCATTCCTTATTTGTCATGATAAATTTCTCTGATAATAAAATTCGCTACAATAACACTTTTCTAGCTGCAATGGAAAAGCTGTCCCAGAATCTAATGCTATCACATTCTTTAACTGTCATGGTAATACATTCATGAATCACTACTAAATTGCAAATTATCTTTTTTTAATCAACAAAAAACTCTGTTATTACATGATCTGTTATAACAGATCCATCCCCTGTATAGTGAAGTCGTGACAACAACCCGTTTCAAATGAGTAGCAGCCGTATACTGCACAACAAACTAGTGATTACTGTAGTTTGTAAACATATTAAAGTCCAACATCACAGATCTACTGTAAGTTCCCAAATCTGGAACTCTGATGATTATGATGAAGTCTAAATATTAATAAAACAGATTTTAACACTGCTTAATCCAGACTAGTGCTGATTATGACTGGATTTGTATACTGTATGTATACTACATATTGAAGTGAAAATGCTATAGTAAAGTATAATACATTATTCCTTGGATCCCTGCATAATATTTTTTCCACAGTAACCTTTCTATAACATAGAAATGCCTTTGGTCACATATTGCCGCAACCTGTTGTCACTCTAAACAACTTTCTGTTTTATCCAGAATGTTTCCCAACTCAGTTGGGACAAAGGGCCATCACAGCCAAGAATCAATAGATGGAGCATTCACTGGCTTTATACATTTAAGTAGAAAATAAATAGGACTTACTTTTACTTTTTTTGTAGTCTTAACTATAGGTCTTAAACTAGGTAATGTTAGATAATGTGGGGTCTCAGTTACTGTGTTTTAAACACCCTTCTATATGAAGTATCTAATTGGAGTCTCTGGGGGTCTTAGACCATCGGACTGAACCCTAAAGTCCTTTCTTATTAAAGTCTTTGGGGGTCTTAGACCATCGGACTGAACCCTAAACTAGCCTCTAAATGGAGTCTTTGGGGGTCTTAGACCACTGGACAGAACCCTAAACTCCCCTCTAAATGGAGTCTTTGGGGGTCTTAGACCATCGGACTGAACCCTAAACTAGCCTCTAAATGGAGTCTTTGGGGGTCTTAGACCACTGGACAGAACCCTAAACTCCCCTCTAAATGGAGTCTTTGGGGGTCTTAGACCATCGGACTGAACCCTAAACTAGCCTCTAAATGGAGTCTTTGGGGGTCTTAGACCACTGGACAGAACCCTAAACTCCCCTCTAAATGGAGTCTTTGGGGGTCTTAGACCATTGGACAGAACCCTAAACTCCCCTCTAATTGGAGTCTCTGGGGGTCTTAGACCACCGGACTGAACCCTAAACTCCCCTCTACATGGCATCTCTGGAATTTCAGACCACAGGACTTAGCCTAAACTCTTCTCTAA
This sequence comes from Sinonovacula constricta, assembly GCA_007844125.1. NCBI lineage: Eukaryota > Metazoa > Mollusca > Bivalvia > Cardiida > Solecurtidae > Sinonovacula > Sinonovacula constricta. Next base: position 81,908,972 of record CM017558.1, read on the forward strand.
ATTGAGTCTTTGGGGTTCTAAGACCATTGGACTGAACCTAAAACATCCATTTGCACAGAGTATCTTGGGTCTAAGACCCCTGGACTGAACCTTAAACATCCCTCTGCATGGAGTATCTTGGGTCTAAGATCACTGGACCAAATCTAAAACATCCTTCTGCATGGAGTTTGTTTGTTTATTGGGTTTAACGTCCTACCAACAGTATTTCAGTTATCTGGAGATGGTGTCCACTTGAAGCAGTTATAGTGCTCCTTCACTGTGTATAGCATGCTATCAACCCCTGGCATGAAACCACACCCAGTCACATTATCCTGACACTGAGCCAACCAGTCGTGGAACTACCCTTATATTTGCTTGACTTAGCAAAGGAGCTATACCAACACCATTTTTAATGACTTTGGTATGTTGAGGCTGGGATGGAGTATCTTGTGTCTAAGACCATTGGACTGAGCCTAAAACATGCCTCTGCTTGGAGTATCTTGGGTCTTAGATCATTGGACTGAGCCTAGAACATGCCTCTACATGGAGTATCTTGGGTCTTAGATCATTGGACTGAGCCTAAAACATGCCTCTGCATGGAGTATCTTGGGTCTTAGACCATTGGACTGAGCCTAAAACATGCCTCTGCATGGAGTATCTTGGGTCTTAGACCATTGGACTGAGCCTAAAACATGCCTCTGCATGGAGTATCTTGGGTCTTAGACCATTGGACTAAGCCTCAAACATGCCTCTGCATGGAGTATCTTGGGTCTTAGACCACTGGACTGAACCTAAAACATGCCTCTGCATGGAGTATCTTGGGTCTTAGACCATTGGACTGAGCCTAAAACATGCCTCTGCATGGAGTATCTTGGGTCTTAGACCATTGGACTAAGCCTCAAACATGCCTCTGCATGGAGTATCTTGGGTCTTAGACCACTGGACTGAGCCTAAAACATGCCTCTGCATGGAGTATCTTGGGTCTTAGACCATTGGACTGAGCCTAAAACATGCCTCTGCATGGAGTATCTTGGGTCTTAGACCATTGGACTAAGCCTCAAACATGCCTCTGCATGGAGTATCTTGGGTCTTAGACCACTGGACTGAACCTAAAACATGCCTCTGCACCGAGTATCTTGGGTCCAAGACCATTGGGCTGAATTTGTGGCATGTAATTTAAATTTAATGTAATTTTCAAAGCAATTGTTGTTATATATAAAGAGAAGTTGTGGAGCATGTTTGCCTTGCAAAATGTACATGGAAGATTTTGTCTAGCTAAGAAAGTTACAAGAGGAATTTGGTCCAGCTTTGAAAATTGAAAGGAAATTGTCTGATTAGAATCTACACATTCTACTGCTGTCTGATCAGGATCTACATAATCTGCTGCTGTCTGATCAGGATCTACATAATTTACTGTTGTCTGATCAGGATCTGCACAATCTCCTGCTGTGTGATCAGGATCTACACAATCTGCTGCTGTCTGATTAGGATCTACACAATCTTCTGCTGTCTGATCAGGATCTACACAATCTGCTGCTGTCTGATCAGGATCTGCACAATCTGCTGCTGTCTTATCAGGATCTACACAATCTGCTGCTGTCTGATCAGGATCTCCACAATCTGCTGCTGTCTGATCAGGATCTACACAATCTGTTGCTGTCTGATCAGGATCTCCACAATCTGCTGCTGTCTGATCAGGATCTACATAATCTGCTGCTGTCTGACCAGGATCTACACAATCTGCTGCTGTGTGATCAGGATCTACACAATCTGCTGCTGTCTGATCAGGATCTACACAATCTGCTGCTGTCTGATCAGGATCTACACAATCTGCTGCTGTGTGATCATGATCTACACAATCTGCTGCTGTGTGATCAGGATCTGCACAATCTGCTGCTGTCTGATCAGGATCTGCACAATCTACTGCTGTCTGATCAGGATCTACACAATATGTTGCTGTCTGATCAGGATCTACACAATCTGCTGCTGTCTGATCAGGATCTGCACAATCTGCTGCTGTCTGATCAGGATCTACACAATCTACTGCTGTCTGATCAGGATCTACACAATCTGCTGCTGTGTGATCAGGATCTACACAATCTGCTGCTGTCTGATCAGGATCTGCACAATCTGCTGCTGTGTGATCAGGATCTACACAATCTGCTGCTGTCTGATCAGGATCTACACAATCTACTGCTGTCTGATCAGGATCTGCACAATCTGCTGCTGTGTGATCAGGATCTACACAATCTGCTGCTGTCTGATCAGGATCTACACAATCTACTGCTGTCTGATCAGGATCTACACAATCTGCTGCTGTCTGATCAGGATCTACACAATCTACTGCTGTCTGATCAGGATCTGCACAATCTGCTGCTGTGTGATCAGGATCTGCACAATCTGCTGCTGTGTGATCAGGATCTGCACAATCTGCTGCTGTGTGATCAGGATCTGCACAATCTACTGCTGTCTGATCAGGATCTGCACAATCTGCTGCTGTCTGATCAGGATCTGCACAATCTGCTGCTGTCTGATCAGGATCTACACAATCTGCTGCTGTGTGATCAGGATCTACACAATCTGCTGCTGTGTGATCAGGATCTACACAATCTGCTGCTGTGTGATCAGGATCTGCACAATCTGCTGCTGTCTGATCAGGATCTGCACAATCTGCTGCTGTCTGATCAGGATCTGCACAATCTGCTGCTGTCTGATCAGGATCTGCACAATCTGCTGCTGTCTGATTAGGATCTACACAATCTGCTGCTGTGTGATCAGGATCTACATAATCTGTTGCTGTCTGATCAGGATCTACACAATCTGCTGCTGTCTGATCAGGATCTGCACAATCTGCTGCTGTCTGATTAGGATCTACACAATCTGCTGCTGTCTGATCAGGATCTATACAATCTGCTGCTGTCTGATCAGGATCTACACAATCTACTGCTGTCTGATCAGGATCTATACAATCTGCTGCTGTCTGATCAGGATCTACACAATCTGTTGCTGTCTGATCAGGATCTACATAATCTGTTGCTGTCTGATCAGGATCTACACAATCTGCTGCTGTCTGATCAGGATCTACACAATCTGCTGCTGTCTGATCAGGATCTACACAATCTACTGCTGTCTGATCAGGATCTACACAATCTGCTGCTGTCTGATCAGGATCTACACAATCTACTGCTGTCTGATCAGGATCTACACAATCTACTGCTGTCTGATCAGGATCTACACAATCTGCTGCTGTCTGATCAGGATCTACACAATCTGCTGCTGTCTGATCAGGATCTACACAATCTACTGCTGTCTGATCAGGATCTACACAATCTGCTGCTGTCTGATCAGGATCTATACAATCTGCTGCTGTCTGATCAGGATCTGCACAATCTGCTGCTGTCTAATCAGGATCTACATAATCTGTTGCTGTCTGATCAGGATCTACACAATCTGCTGCTGTCTGATTAGGATCTACACAATCTGCTGCTGTCTGATCAGGATCTATACAATCTGCTGCTGTCTGATCAGGATCTATACAATCTGCTGCTGTCTCATCAGGATCTATACAATCTGCTGCTGTCTCATCAGGATCTACACAATCTGCTGCTGTCTGATCAGGATCTACACAATCTGCTGCTGTCTCATCAGGATCTACACAATCTGTTGCTGTCTGATCAGGATCTCCACAATCTGCTGCTGTCTGATCAGGATCTGCACAATCTCCTGCTGTCTCATCAGGATCTATACAATCTGCTGCTGTCTCATCAGGATCTACACAATCTACTGCTGTCTGATCAGGATCTACACAATCTGCTGCTTAGTCCCCACCTTTATGTCTTGTTATCTTTGGACACTTTTAACAAATCATGAATAAGGGTTAAATTAGGTAAGAAATACAAAACATTTCTCAGAGAAGCAACAAAAGCTGTGTCCAATGTGACTGTTGATATTAAATAAAATACTGAAATGCATAAAACGAAACAATAACAATGGTTAAACTTTGCAAAAATTGTGCCAAATACAAAAATGGTTAATTCAAAATTACAGTATCACAAAGGAATTAAATTGCTATCAAGAAGCCGTGATAAAATACCCTGTTACCTCTGTATCACTCTGTTACAGTTACATGTAAAAGAAATTACTGGTAAGAAACTAAACAACACACTACAGAAAACCTTTGAAACAAGAAATACATTTTAACATCAAGCATGAACACAAAATCTGAACAGAAATTTAACTCAACCTTACCAACAGTAATTCTAGCTAAATCTAAAGCCTAGAACAACAAAAAATGATTGAATTGTATTTATAACATTTCACACAATGTTACTATAGCAACCAATTACCTTTAAATAGAACACAAGACCTTGAGGCAAACAGCACAAAATGTCCTGAGAGTGAAAGTGAGAGAGACAAAGGTGAGATACAAATTTAAGATTAAGCTTTAAACATTGACATAAAGTAGTTTTACTTTTTAAAAGTTTAAGAAAAAAATATTGCTACTTGATATGAAACGTTAAATAATCAAATGTGTTTGTTTTGTTTTTAAAGACATCACAGCTGTAAGTCATTTAAAAAAATGCTTGATTAATTAGAATAAATTATCTTGGTTTAATATTACATCATAAAAATAGCTGATAAAATTTTGTCTGAAACATTTAAATTTTATTCAGTAGAGTAAACAATCACTTAATTTTCAAACTTATGAGGCCAAATGACGCAATGTCAAGAAATAAAATGACAATGAGCCATGTCCAACAAAATCTAGTCAAGTGATCAGCCCCAGCAACAGATAAGAAACCTTGGTTACCAACTTACCTCTTAGGTCGATGTTCTCTTTCTCCATTCGTATGAGCAGTAGGGTCTCTAGTATAGCTTTCCTCCACAATGCTCGAATCTCCTCGCGAGATTTTGTGCACACATGACTAGATTCTCTCCCTTCCTCCAGACACTCTGAATAGACAAACATGGCTTTTTCCCCATAATTGCAGTACTTACAATTTAAAAAATGTCAAAAAACAGTTTTCCTTACTGGTGTAAAAAAAAACCCTCAATTTTTCAAATTTAAGAGGCGTCCTCAAAACTTTTGTTTGTTTTTGATTTTTGAAATACATTGCAGCAACCAATTATGATCATTGTAGCAAATTCCAAATTTTTGGTGGAGGAAGACCCCAGACAAATGTCTGGGTAGAACCACCGGTGAACTGCAAGTCAGCTGGAAGACATTCCCACATTAAGTCCTTTGCCCCTAATGGGACTCGAACCCATGAGGTGAGAGGCTTAGCAGTCAGAGTAGTTACAAATCAGCGACTCTACCACTATGCCATGGGAGGCCCCAATACTTTTGGCATTAAAGTTAAATGTATAAGATATGTTATGTCGCATAAGCAACAAATATGGTTTTAATGGAAATGTAAAAATCTGATTTACACCAGTAAATGACCTCCTTTAAAACCTGAGTATATATATATTTTCTGTAACATCAGAAGGCCCTACTACAGATTAAACATAATTATTGAAACTAAATCTGAAATTGAATTTTAAGTTTTATTAAAATCTGATAATTAATCTGAAGGCCAAACAAAACAAGGAACTAACCCTATAATATTTGTGCTTTAAAGTGTCTTTGAAGGATAACTAATAAATGCTCCAAACTAAATTTGTAAGATTTTGTCTATATCCTTTAACCAAAACAAAGGCCTCCTCTCTCAAACTTTGAAGAGATCAATTATAGTAAAGCTTTAAATTTAAGCTGTCTAGTCTACGAGAAAGACATGGTACTCATCCTCTAATTTTGGTATTTTGGGGTCCCTTTAAAAGTTAACTTATATGATTGCTGATAATTAAATTCCATAGTTTTAAATAGTCTAAAGGCTTCTAACAATGCATCCATTGCCCTTCTCCCTCCGCCAACTGACCAGTGCTGATTTGGGTTCAGCAAAATGCTACCTTAGCAAAATGCTAGAAAGCCAGTCTTTAACTTCAATTCTGGATTATTGTGTTAATTTAGGGAAAGCAAAAAAAAGGTTACCTTCTAATGTTGGTGTTTTGGGGTTCCGTGAAGGGGTGACAACTCTGTTGAATATTGCCTGCCGCCAGGATCCTCGCTGCAGAGGTGACAGAGAGTCATTGGATGCTAGGTGACTAGAATCTTCATCGTCTGTGGTCATGTGACCACTGGTACGACGATTGGGGGAGCTAGCATTGGCAAGGATAAACCTGTAAGCATAGCGAATGCACGTGTAGCTAAAAATAAATTACAAAAAAGAAGAGGAATACAAGAAAAAAAAGCTAATGAAATAAGTTAGTAAAATAACCTTATCCAATGTCAAGATTATGAGCAAAAAGTTCTCATGTAATTTCCATTTATTTCTCCTTTAAACAACATAAGGCTTGCCATAATGTAATAACAGGTTTAAATGATGCATATGGAATATATCTCTACATCAAATCAGATTTGTTAATTTATTGATAGACTGCTATGGAGCATTGACTTATGTAAATTATGCAGTTTTTGATGTGGCAATGATATGGACAACTAGGCTGGATATTTGCCTGTTTTATCAAAAGGCAAGCAATGGTAGCCTTGAAATAACATGGACAAATCTCGTCTGCAGACTGCAAACAGACTGACAAATCCACCAACAGGTATGACACTCAATATATAGCACCCCTGACCCAACCACTGCCACAATATTTTGTTTCCAGGGGTATAATTATTCATTATTTAATATATGAAATCCAATCTCAGATCAGCTCATATGTGTGACAGAGTATCTATTTAAATATGAACTCTAATACAAGATCACTCACATGTGCTTCATTGGACTTTCACTTGCTCGTCTCTTCTCCTGTTCCTTCAGTTCTGCCTTCTGTCGCTCCTCTTGCCTAGCAGTGATGCTTCCCAACACTCTGGAGTCGGGCATGGCACCCACAGTGGAACTGCGGGGTCTCACGCCCGTGGTGGGGGACGGTGGTGGGCTCGGAAAGTCAAACTTCACCTCGTCTGGATTGGCCACTGCAGGTGATGGGGCTGGCGATGGATCCGGTGTGTTGTAGGTGTCATCCTAGAGGATGAATAGGTTTGTTGGATTACTTCAAACAGCTAGTTTCTAAGTAAGCAATAAAGTTTTGTTTTTAATAGGAGCAATTTTTATACAAAAATTTAAGACACACACAAGAAAAACAAATTGTTGCATGCAGATATTTCTGGCCAATGCAGCACACTCATGCAAAATGATGACAGATGTACATACACCAGACAAAGAATGGAAAGGGAACAGACACATGGTTAAAATATAACTTATTTTAAAGGGACTGTCAGCATGATTCTTAACTAATGAATCATTTTTGTGCAGGATTCTATCAAGAGTTTAACGAAACAAGAAACACTGATTTACCAGGTTCAAAGAGACAGACATATAGATACAGTGTGGATAGTTACCACAGACTTGCTGAAACTGCCCCCTTCACTGTCTGTGGTAGCACTTCGATGTCTGAATGCCTCCCTCACCTCATCTCGTTTGTGTTGAACATTTGTCATCAGATTTTCAAACGAAGCTGTCAGTTTCTTTCTAGCCTTCTTTGTTAGGAAATCAAATGCATTAGACTTACTGTTAGATCGGCCCTTCATATCTACCAGAAATATCTGAAAGGACAAAATCCAATAATAAAACCAAAGAGAAGTATTGAAACTCTTTTTAACAATGTATTCCAGGATTACTCTTTATTTTTAAAATCACATATTATTTGATACTTGTAAACAAAGGGGCACTTTATTTAAATAGACTGTTCTAAATTGTCTGTACAATCCATAATAATACTATAGGGAAGTACAGCAGTATGGAAAAAAAGAACAACAAAGAAAGAATGCCAGGTCACGCTTCATTGACTTGCTCTCCCAGCTACCAGCATCTTTTAAGCATGAACATCAGCAAATTGTAACTTAAATATTGAATGACAAGTCAGACTGTGAAGAGAAGAGAAAGTGACTTATCCAACTTACATCACATTTTTGAGATGCCTTGCTGACATCAGATATGTGTGAATGCTCTCGTTGTTTGTTTTCGCACATCTTTCTCAATGCTATCATCAGCACCTCAACAGACTCCTCAAAACACTGGGGGTTCTGGTGCTGTTGTGTCAGAAATGGAATAACAGTCAAATTGCATTTTATTATTTAAACTTATACATAACACATGTAATATTTAGACTGTGACTATACTGTGTATTTTATAATATTTATATTGAGTTGTCACATTTAGTTGTTACATTTAACTTTTAACTCCTAAATAAAATAAATTCAAGTTTCACCTCACAGATATGCCTTAAACCTTTATTCTGTTACAGTTGTTCTGAAGGCATAGCAAAGTCTTAGTTATTTACCTACAACTGCATGTAACTGTATTAATTATTAATGAGTACTGACAAAAACTGAACAGCAATTAGTGTAGCTCCATAATAGACAGCTCCTGAACTGTCTATAAATAAGACATCTGTATGAACTGTGTCTATAAACAAGACATCTGCATGAACTGTGTCTATAAATAAGACATCTGCATGAACTGTGTCTACAAATAAGACATCTGTATGAACTGTGTCTATAAATAAGACATCTGTATGAACTGTGTCTATAAATAAGACATCTGCATGAACTGTGTCTATAAATAAGACATCTGTATGAACTGTGTCTATAAATAAGACATCTGTATGAACTGTGTCTATAAATAAGACATCTGTATGAACTGTGTCTATAAACAAGACATCTGCATGAACTGTGTCTATAAATAAGACATCTGCATGAACTGTCTATAAATAAGACATCTGCATGAACTGTGTCTATAAATAAGACATCTGTATGAACTGTATAAAAATAAGACATCTGCATGAACTGTGTCTATAAATAAGACATATGTATGAACTGTATAAAAATAAGACATATGCATGAACTGTGTCTATAAATAAGACGTTGTATCAACTGTGTCTATAAATAAGACATCTGTATGAACTGTGTCTATAAACAAGACATCTGCATGAACTGTGTCTATAAATAAGACATCTGCATGAACTGTGTCTATAAATAAGACATCTGTATGAACTGTATAAAAATAAGACATCTGCATGAACTGTGTCTATAAATAAGACGTTGTATAAACTGTGTCTATAAATAAGACATCTGTATGAACTGTGTCTATAAATAAGATATCTGTATGAACTGTGTCTATAAATAAGACGTTGTATGAACTGTGTCTATAAATAAGACAACTGTATAAACTGTGTCTATAAATAGGACATCTGTATGAACTGTGTCTATAAATAAGACATCTGCATGAACTGTGTCTATAAATAAGACATCTGTATGAACTGTGTCTATAAATAAGACATCTGTATGAACTGTCTATATATAAGACATCTGCATGAACTGTCTATAAATAAGACATCTGTATGAACTGTGTCTATAAATAAGACATCTGTATGAACTGTGTCTATAAATAAGACATCTGTATGAACTGTGTCTAAAAATAAGACATCTGTATGAACTGTGTCTATAAATATCTGTATGAACTGTGTCTATAAATAAGACGTTGTATGAACTGTGTCTATAAATAAGACAACTGTATAAACTGTGTCTATAAATAGGACATCTGTATGAACTGTGTCTATAAATAAGACATCTGCATGAACTGTGTCTATAAATAAGACATCTGTATGAACTGTGTCTATAAATAAGACATCTGTATGAACTGTCTATATATAAGACATCTGCATGAACTGTCTATAAATAAGACATCTGTATGAACTGTGTCTATAAATAAGACATCTGTATGAACTGTGTCTACAAATAAGACATCTGTATGAACTGTGTCTATAAATAAGACATCTGTATGAACTGTCTATATATAAGACATCTATATGAACTGTGTCTATATATAAGACATCTGTATGAACTGTGTCTATAAATAAGACATCTATATGAACTGTGTCTATAAATAAGACATCTGTATGAACTGTCTATATATAAGACATCTATATGAACTGTGTCTATATATAAGACATCTGCATGAACTGTGTCTATAAATAAGACATCTATATGAACTGTGTCTATAAATAAGACATCTGTATGAACTGTCTATATATAAAACATCTGTATGAACTGTCTATATATAAGACATCTGCATGAACTGTGTCTATAAATAAGACATCTGTATGAACTGTGTCTATAAATAAGACATCTGTATGAACTGTCTATATATAAGACATCTGTATGAACTGTGTCTATAAATAAGACATCTGTATGAACTGTGTCTATAAATAAGACATCTGTATGAACTGTGTCTATAAATAAGACATCTGTATGAACTGTCTATAAATAAGACATCTGTATGAACTGTCTATATATAAGACATCTGTATGAACTGTGTCTATAAATAAGACATCTGTATGAACTGTCCATAAATAAGACATCTGTATGAACTGTCTATATATAAGACATCTGTATGAACTGTCTATAGATAAGACATCTGCATGAACTGTGTCTATAAATAAGACATCTGTATGAACTGTCTATATATAAGACATCTGTATGAACTGTCTATAAATAAGACATCTGTATGAACTGTGTCTATAAATAAGACATCTGTATGAACTGTGTCTATAAATAAGACATCTGTATGAACTATGTCTATAAATAAGACATCTGTATGAACTGTGTCTATAAATAAGACATCTATATGAACTGTGTCTATAAATAAGACATCTGTATGAACTGTCTATATATAAGACATCTGTATGAACTGTCTATATATAAGACATCTGTATGAACTGTGTCTATAAATAAGACATCTGTATGAACTGTCTATATAAAAGACATCTGTATGAACTGTCTATAAATAAGACATCTGTATGAACTGTGTCTATAAATAAGACATCTGTATGAACTGTGTCTATAAATAAGACATCTGTATGAACTATGTCTATAAATAAGACATCTGTATGAACTATGAACTGTGTCTATAAATAAGACATCTGTATGAACTGTGTCTATAAAAAAGACATCTATATGAACTGTGTCCATAAATAAGACATCTGTATGAACTGTGTCTATAAAAAAGACATCTATATGAACTGTGTCCATAAATAAGACATCTGTATGAACTGTATAAAAATAAGACATCTGTATGAACTGTGTCTATAAATAAGACATCTGTATGAACTGTGTCTATAAATAAGACATCTGTATAAACTGTCTATAAATTAGACATCTGTATGAACTGTGTCTATAAATAAGACATCTGCATGAACTGTGTCTATAAATAAGACATCTGCATGAACTGTGTCTATAAATAAGACATCTGTATGAACTGTGTCTATAAATGAGACATCTGCATGAACTGTGTCTATAAATGAGACATCTGCATGAACTGTGTCTATAAATGAGACATCTGCATGAGCTCTGTATATAAATAAGACATCTGCATGAACTGTGTCTATAAATTAGACATCTGTATGAACTGTGTCTATAAATAAGACATCTGCATGAACTGTGTCTATAAATAAGACATCTGTATGAACTGTGTCTATAAATAAGACATCTGCATGAACTGTGTCTATAAATTAGACATCTGTATGAACTGTGTCTATAAATTAGACATCTGTATGAACTGTGTCTATAAATTAGACATCTGCATGAACTGTGTCTATAAATAAGACATCTGCATGAACCGTGTCTAAATTGGACACCTGCATGAACTGTGTCTATAAATTAGACATCTGTATAAACTCTGTCTATAAATTAGACATCTGTACGAACTGTGTCTATAAATAAGACATCTGTATGAACTTTGTCTATAAATTAGACATCTGTATGAACTGTGTCTATAAATAAGACATCTGCATGAACTTTGTCTATAAATTAGACATCTGTATGAACTGTGTCTATAAATAAGACATCTGTATGAACTGTGTCTACAAATAAGACATCTGTATGAACTGTCTATAAATAAGACATCTGTATGAACTGTGTCTATAAATAAGACATCTGTATGAACTGTCTATAAATAAGACATCTGTATGAACTGTCTACAAATAAGACATCTGTATGAACTGTGTCTATAAATAAGACATCTGCATGAACTGTGTCTATAAATAAGACATCTGTATGAACTGTCTATAAATAAGACATCTGTATGAACTGTGTCTACAAATAAGACATCTGTATGGACTGTCTATAAATAAGACATCTGTATGAACTGTGTCTATAAATAAGACATCTGTATGAACTGTCTATAAATAAGACATCTGTATGAACTGTGTCTATAAATAAGACATCTGTATGAACTGTGTCTACAAATAAGACATCTGTATGAACTGTCTATAAATAAGACATCTGTATGAACTGTGTCTATAAATAAGACATCTGTATGAACTGTCTATAAATAAGACATCTGTATGAACTGTATCTATAAATAAGACATCTGTATGAACTGTCTATAAATAAGACATCTGTATGAACTGTGTCTATAAATTAGACATCTGCATGAACTGTCTATAAATAAGACATCTGTATGAACTGTGTCTATAAATTAGACATCTGCATGAACTGTCTATAAATAAGACATCTGTATGAACTGTGTCTATAAATTAGACATCTGCATGAACTGTGTCTATAAATAAGACATCTGTATGAACTGTCTATAAATAAGACATCTGTATGAACTGTGTCTATAAATAAGACATCTGTATCAACTGTGTCTATAAATAAGACATCTGTATCAACTGTGTCTATAAATAAGACATCTGTATGAACTGTGTCTATAAATAAGACATCTGTATGAACTGTGTCTATAAATAAGACATCTATATGAACTGTGTCTATAGATAAGACATCTGTATGAACTGTGTCTACAAATAAGACATCTGTATGAACTGTGTCTATAAATAAGACATCTGTATGAACTGTCTATATATAAGACATCTATATGAACTGTGTCTATATATAAGACATCTGTATGAACTGTGTCTATAAATAAGACATCTATATGAACTGTGTCTATAAATAAGACATCTGTATGAACTGTCTATATATAAGACATCTATATGAACTGTGTCTATATATAAGACATCTGCATGAACTGTGTCTATAAATAAGACATCTATATGAACTGTGTCTATAAATAAGACATCTGTATGAACTGTCTATATATAAGACATCTGTATGAACTGTCTATATATAAGACATCTGCATGAACTGTGTCTATAAATAAGACATCTGTATGAACTGTGTCTATAAATAAGACATCTGTATGAACTGTCTATATATAAGACATCTGTATGAACTGTGTCTATAAATAAGACATCTGTATGAACTGTGTCTATAAATAAGACATCTGTATGAACTGTCTATATATAAGACATCTGTATGAACTGTCTATATATAAGACATCTGTATGAACCGTCTATATATAAGACATCTGTATGAACTGTCTATATATAAGACATCTGTATGAACTGTGTCTATATATAAGACATCTGTATGAACTGTCTATATATAAGACATCTGTATGAACTGTGTCTATAAATAAGACATCTGTATGAACTGTCTATATATAAGACATCTGTATGAACTGTGTCTATAAATAAGACATCTGTATGAACTGTCTATATATAAGACATCTGTATGAACTGTGTCTATAAATAAGACATCTGCATGAACTGTGTCTATAAATAAGACATCTGTATGAACTGTGTCTATAAATAAGACATCTGTATGAACTGTCTATAAATAAACATCTGTATGAACTGTCTATAAATAAGACATCTGCATGAACTGTCTATAAATAAGACATCTGTATGAACTGTGTCTATAAATAAGACATCTGTATGAACTGTGTCTATAAATAAGACATCTGTATGAACTGTGTCTATATATAAGACATCTATATGAACTATGTCTATAAATAAAACATATGTATGAACTGTGTTTGTAAATAAGCTGTCTGTATGACATGTGCCTATAATTAAGCCAGCTATATGAACTGTGCCCATGACTATGCTGTCTGTCTGAATTGTGCCTATGAGTGACATGTATATATGAACTGTTCCTATAAATATGTCTTTATTAACTTTGCCTATGTGAATTGTGTCTACAAATAGGCCAGCCATATGAAATGTGCCTACAAATAAGCCAGCTATATGAAATGTGCCTACAAATAAGCCAGCCATATGAAATGTGCCTACAAATAAGCCAGCTATATGAAATGTGCCTATAAATAAGCCAGCCATATGAAATGTGCCTACAAATAAGCCAGCTATATGAAATGTGCCTATAAATAAGCCAGCCATATGAAATGTGCCTACAAATAAGCCAGCTATATGAAATGTGCCTACAAATAAGCCAGCCATATGAAATGTGCTTACAAATAAGCCAGCTATATGAAATGTGCCTACAAATAAGCCAGCTATATGAAATGTGCCTACAAATAAGCCAGCTATATGAAATGTGCTTACAAATAAGCCAGCTATATGAAATGTGCCTACAAATAAGCCAGCTATATGAAATGTGCCTATAAATAAGCCATCTACAAGAACTTGTGAGTTTAAAGGAGTATTTTTTTTTCACATTTCTTGTCTTAACACATGTAGTGCCAATCTCATATTAAATCAAGCTAACCATAATACATAAATGTACTATGTCTATAAAACATCGTACCTGTAAAGCCTGATAGAGTTCTGTGGCCTCCTTCTCAGGTAATTGTTCTATCCTAGAACACAGCAGCTTATAGGATGTCTCTGGGCATAGTCCTGTAACATGTTTATAAAGCAATACAAAATCAATGATATTTGCTAACAACTAAATGCAAAGGCAATAAGACATTAATATATCTCACATGACCTTCCAATGTTAATTTTTCATATATACCCCATTTGACAATCTGTGTTGACCCATCAACATCAATGTGTGCATGGCATTTTTCAAGCACAATTGTACCAAAAGGTAGTATCGTCACATTTTCAGTTTTTTAAGTGTGCCTTTAGTATGATCATTTGATAAAATAAATATCTTATCCCAAGGAAGGGCATAGCATGTAATGTCAGCCGCTAATATGGTAACATCCACAAATAGCATGAATTAGCAAGGGTTATCAAGGGTTGACAATATGTGATATCAACCTCCATATGATATAACATTTATTTATTAATTAAGTGTCTGCAGTGCTGATCCCAGTGGGCAGTGGTAGATCTGGAACTACACTACATGCCTAAGCCTGATCAACCGAATCTTAGCAGGCTTATGGCCCGATCAACCAAATCTTAGCAGGCTAATAGCCTGATCAACCAAATCTTAGCAGGATTATAGCCTGATCAACCAAATCTAAGCAGGCTAATAGCTGAGTCATTTTTAACTGGTAAAAGAATGTCAAAACAAACACATCAAAGAACCAAACTAGTTCTCCTATACCACTTGTGGTTATATAACAAAGATAACACAGATTGAACCAGATAATAATGAGTTTGCAATCTCGTCAAGCAAATAAACTAACTGTAAATGAGTCCAAAATAACACTTTCCCACGTGCTGTCATCATGAACTATTGACATTTACAGCACATTCATTTATTGAAAGACCTAATTGAGTCTAATTACACAGCCCTACAGGGGACTTGTTTTGGTGTTATTGAAATTTGACCTTTAAGTGTATCAATATTTAAACAATCCTTATAATTGGAAACATAAATGATGTAAATTTGCATCTGTTTCTGAAAACACCATCTTTCTTTCTTATATCCAGGGTATTGCCATGACATAAATTTATGTTTTAAAATTCAAGCTGCACTGAAACAAATGAGGTCATCAGATCTACTTCCACCTCTAATTGCTGGAGGAAGTCACTTGAAAAATCAATGGGTTAAACCACCAATGTCTGACAGGTCAGGTGTATGGTATTCTAAGATGAAAAGTTGTTGCCTTGCCAGGAACTGGTGCCCATTAGCTAAAGAGCTGTCTGTCAGCAAGTGTTACCGCTTAGTCATGGGCACCTCTCAGTACAATTACATTATTTTCACTTGCTCATAGTAAGTCTTTGATTACAACAATATGTAATGCAACATACAAATGGTAGATTGAAACAGATGGACTGCAGGTTAGATGAATTTAATTTTGTTCTATAGTCTATAGTATGTTGCTTAACTTTGGAAACAAAAATCCTCCATGAACTAACTTATGATTAACCCCCTAAACCATCAATAGGTAAAAGGATCTATTATCTGTCTATCAATAAGATCCCAAAATAAGTTTTGTAACTTGTATGGTTATTTTGCTTCCTTGAAAACACATGTTGTTAATTTGCCAGTCAGTAACCCACAAATTTTAATGAAACATGTACCTCCAGTAAAAATGGATAAGTTCATTAGTTTGCATAGGAGTTCTGGACTTTTGTAAAAAAATTTATTCTACAGGATTTTTATCTTTTTTGACATCAAAAGATTATCTTCAAAATAGGAAGGAGATGCTAAAACATATCAGACTGTTAACAGAAGTGTCCATGACACAGGTTCTACTTCCTGTCAGTATTTATTGTAACTACCCATGCAGTCATACCAGTAGACAGTTGCTGCCAATATGGTATATTACAGTTTGTTCTTTCAAACCAGACCAATCAGTCTTATATTACATTTTAGAAGTCTGTACAAACATACAAAATTGCAAAACTGTGGAATGTGAAGCACACAAGTTGCAAGACTTTGGTACATGTATGTCTAGGATATAAGTTACAAGACTGTGGTATGTCAAGCAAGCAAGTTGTGAGACTTTGATACATTTTTGTCAAAGATATAAGTTAAAAGACTGGGGTATGTCAAGCATACACATTGCAGGAATGTCAAGGCCAGAAAACCTAACTTATAATCCCTCAATACAATCAACTCTTTAGAGAACAGCTGAACTAAACAACTTTGATCAGCTGCACAACAATGCAGATGTCTTTTTGAATAATTATGTCAGTGATTCTACAATTGTACAGGGAAGAGAAATTGGTTTGGTTTGAGTTTGTGACCAATTATGATCATTATAGCGATGTCCAGCTATTTTGGTGGGGGAAGACTCCATAACAAATGTCTGGGTAGAACCACTGGCACTCCGCAAATCAGCTGAAAGACCTCCACACACGAAAATGCTTGCCTCACATTAACTTGACTTTATAAGTTTTGGTATGTCTGTAATTTTAATATACCTGTGCGAGGATACTTAATAAAGCAAGAATCACATCTTTCTAATTAGCACATTTTATTCATTTGGACCAACTGAGACTGCGTAGGAGTTAAAGACCACAGTATCATTCTTACATATGTCAGACATTATCACTCATGGACTAACACATGTACAAATTTCATAAGCTAAAAGCACTATGGAATTTTCTTACAGAACTTTACTTTTTTTTAAAAAGGAAGTCATAAAAAAAAACAAAAAAAACTTAGCCTCACAACTAAGGAAGTGATTTTTACCATTCATCGTTTTTCTCAACTACTTTCATGAGAAATAAGATTCAAAACACAGTGTATGCTCAAATAAGAGTATAATTTATATAAGCAAACCAAAAACTATATAAAAAGATGTGTAGTGCTACATATGTAAAAAAACACATCAAATGCCTCTAAAAAGAAATTTCTTCATTTTTTCTTTATTATCAGCAGTACAGCCATATCACTTAACCATTTTCCTTTCTTCCAAAGTCACCAAAATCCATCTGGTACTATAATCACCACTGTCACCTACATTATCAACAACAAAATCTACTTCATCCTTACAACCTGTCCACTTATAACCTCCAGCCTCTTGCCCATGTGTCTAGAGTCCACTGTGGGCTACGAGAAATTCCATGAAATTCCATGAGCAAACATGACTCAGGTTTCTTCCTGGAAATAACTGACAACTTCTCTATCTGCTCAGGGTGCTGGAAATTCACTCGCACATTCTAACATACTCTGAATTGTCATTACAGGTACACATTTATACCTGAAGTAAAGTGGAACAATAAGAGAATTAGCTGTAAAGGCTGAGATTCACACCACAAATCCTGTGATCAGAACACATGCATCCTACTAACAAGATTAATGTACAACTAACAGCTACATGCATTCTAGTAGGAGAAAGTATTTTCTTTCTATTTCGCTATATCACAGCTGTCTTCCCCACAACAGTATTCCCCTAACAAGAAAAAATCAAACAAAAAAATCAATATAATATCAGCTTTTACCCTTCATTTTTTTTTCTAAGATGGAATCTGTTTACTTTGTGCAACCTACAATGTGAAGCCATAGAGAACCCCATGTGCTAATGGCTTCCAACCATGTAATTGGCTGAATAATTCTGTCTATTGCTTTCAGATTAAATCTAATGGTCTTTTTGCCATTTTCTCTTCACAACATAAAACTCATTATTTCCTCCAATGAGAATGTCCAGGCTGCTTGAGATACTAACTCCATGGGGATGTTTCTGTAAGAGATACCAGCTCCATGGGGATGTTTCTGTAAGAGATACTAACTCCAAGGGAATGTTTCTGTAAGAGATACTGATACTTACTACAAGGGGATGTTTCTGTAAGAGATACTAACTCCAAAGGGATGCTTCTGTAAGAGATACTAACTCCAAAGGGATGTTACTGTAAGAGATACCAGCTCCATAGGGATGTTTCTGTAAGAGATACTAACTACAAAGGGATGTTTCTGTAAGAGATACTGACTCCATAGGAATGTTTCTGTAAGAGATACTAACTCCAAGGGAATGTTTCTGTAAGAGATACTAACTCCATAGGGATGTTTCTGTAAGAGATACCAGCTCCATGGGGATGTTACTGTAAGAGATACTAACTCCAAGTGGATGTTACTGTAAGAGATACTAACTCCATGGGGATGTTACTGTAAGAGATACTAACTCCAAGGGAATGTTTCTGTAAGAGATACCAGCTCCATGGGGATGTTTCTGTAAGAGATACCAGCTCCACGGGAATGTTACTGTAAGAGATACTAACTCCACGGGAATGTTTCTGTAAGAGATACTAACTCCATAGGGATGTTACTATAAGAGATACTAACTCCAAGGGGATGTTTCTGTAAGAGATACTAACTCCATCGGGATGTTTCTGTAAGAGATACTAACTCCAAGGGGATGTTTCTGTAAGAGATACTAACTCCAAAGGGATGTTTCTGTAAGAGATACCAGCTCCATAGGGATGTTTCTGTAAGAGATACTAACTCCAAGGGGATGTTTCTGTAAGAGATACCAGCTCCATAGGGATGTTTCTGTAAGAGATACTAACTCCATAGGGATGTTTCTGTAAGAGATACCAGCTCCATAGGGATGTTTCTGTAAGAGATACTAACTCCATAGGGATGTTTCTGTAAGAGATACCAGCTCCATAGGGATGTTACTATAAGAGATACTAACTCCAAGGGGATGTTTCTGTAAGAGATACTAACTCCATCGGGATGTTTCTGTAAGAGATACCAGCTCCATAGGGATGTTTCTGTAAGAGATACTAACTCCATAGGGATGTTACTATAAGAGATACTAACTCCAAGGGGATGTTTCTGTAAGAGATACCAGCTCCATAGGGATGTTTCTGTAAGAGATACTAACTCCAAGGGGATGTTTCTGTAAGAGATACCAGCTCCATAGGGATGTTTCTGTAAGAGATACTAACTCCATAGGGATGTTTCTGTAAGAGATACCAGCTCCATAGGGATGTTTCTGTAAGAGATACTAACTCCATAGGGATGTTTCTGTAAGAGATACCAGCTCCATAGGGATGTTACTGTAAGAGATACTGATACTTACTACAAAGGGATGTTTCTGTAAGAGATACTAACTCCAAAGGGATGCTTCTGTAAGAGATACTAACTCCATGGGGATGCTTCTGTAAGAGATACCAGCTCTATAGGGATGTTACTGTAAGAGATACTGATACTTACTACAAAGGGATGCTTCTGTAAGAGATACTTACTCCAAAGGGATGCTTCTGTAAGAGATACTAACTCCAAAGGGATGCTTCTGTAAGAGATACTAACTCCATGGGGATGTTTCTGTAAGAGATACTAACTCCAAAGGGATGCTTCTGTAAGAGATACTAACTCCAAGGGGATGTTTCTGTAAGAGATACTAACTCCATGGGGATGTTTCTGTAAGAGATACTAACTCCAAGGGGATGTTTCTGTAAGAGATACTAACTCCAAGGGAATGTTACTGTAAGAAATACTAACTCCAAGGGGATGTTACTGTCAGAGATACTGATACTTACTACAAGGGGATGTTTCTGTAAGAGATACTGACTCCACGGGGATGTTTCTGTAAGAGATACTGACTCCAAGGGGATGTTACTGTAAGAGATACTAACTCCAAGGGGATGTTACTGTAAGAGATACTGATACTTACTACAAGGGGATGTTTCTGTAAGAGATACTGACTCCACGGGGATGTTTCTGTAAGAGATACTGACTCCAAGGGGATGTTTCTGTAAGAGATACTGACTCCACGGGGATGTTTCTGTAAGAGATACTAACTCCAAGGGGATGTTTCTGTAAGAGATACTGACTCCACGGGGATGTTTCTGTAAGAGATACTGACTCCAAGGGGATGTTTCTGTAAGAGATACTGACTCCAAGGGGATGTTTCTGTAAGAGATACTGACTCCACGGGGATGTTTCTGTAAGAGATACTAACTCCAAGGGGATGTTACTGTAAGAGATACTGATACTTACTACAAGGGGATGTTTCTGTAAGAGATACTGACTCCATAGGGATGTTTCTGTAAGAGATACCAGCTCCATAGGGATGTTTCTGTAAGAGATACCAGCTCCATGGGGATGTTTCTGTAAGAGATACTAACTCCATAGGGATGTTTCTGTAAGAGATACTAACTCCATGGGGATGTTTCTGTAAGAGATACTAACTCCAAGGGGATGTTTCTGTAAGAGATACTAACTCCAAGGGGATGTTACTGTAAGAGATACTGATACTTACTACAAGGGGATGTTTCTGTAAGAGATACTAACTCCAAAGGGATGCTTCTGTAAGAGATACTAACTCCAAAGGGATGCTTCTGTAAGAGATACTAACTCCAAAGGGATGTTTCTGTAAGAGATACTTACTCCAAAGGAATGCTTCTGTAAGAGATACTTACTCCAAAGGGATGCTTCTGTAAGAGATACTAACTCCATAGGGATGTTTCTGTAAGAGATACTAACTCCAAAGGGATGTTTCTGTAAGAGATACTTACTCCATAGGGATGTTTCTGTAAGAGATAATAACTCCAAAGGGATGTTTCTGTAAGAGATACTTACTCCATAGGGATGTTTCTGTAAGAGATAATAACTACAAAGGGATGTTTCTGTAAGAGATACTAACTCCAAAGGGATGTTTCTGTAAGAGATACTAACTCCAAAGGGATGTTTCTGTAAGAGATAATAACTACAAAGGGATGTTTCTGTAAGAGATACTAACTCCAAAGGGATGTTTCTGTAAGAGATACTTACTCCATAGGGATGTTTCTGTAAGAGATACTAACTCCAAAGGGATGTTTCTGTAAGAGATAATAACTACAAAGGGATGTTTCTGTAAGAGATACTAACTCCAAAGGGATGTTTCTGTAAGAGATACTAACTCCATAGGGATGTTTCTGTAAGAGATACTAACTCCAAAGGAATGCTTCTGTAAGAGATACTTACTCCAAAGGGATGCTTCTGTAAGAGATACTAACTCCAAAGGGATGTTTCTGTAAGAGATACTTACTCCATAGGGATGTTTCTGTAAGAGATAATAACTACAAAGGGATGTTTCTGTAAGAGATACTAACTCCAAAGGGATGTTTCTGTAAGAGATACTAACTACAAGGGGATGTTACTATAAGAGATACTAACTACAAGGGGATGTTTCTGTAAGAGATACTAACTCCAAGGGGATGTTGCTGTAAGAGATACTAACTCCAAGGGGATGTTACTGTAAGAGATACTAACTTTAAGGGGATGTTTCTGTAAGAGATATTAACTCCAAAGGGATGCTTCTGTAAGAGATACTAACTCCAAAGGGATGTTTCTGTAAGAGATACTAACTCCAAAAGGATGTTTCTGTAGGAGATACTAACTCCAAAGGGATGTTTCTGTAAGAGATACTAACTCCAAGGGGATGTTTCTGTAAGAGGTACTAACTCCACGGGAATGTTTCTGTAAGAGATACTAACTCCACGGGAATGTTTCTGTAAGAGATACTAACTCCACGGGAATGTTTCTGTAAGAGGTACTAACTCCAAAGGGATGTTACTGTAAGAGATACTGACTCCACGGGGATGTTTCTGTAAGAGATACTAACTCCACGGGAATGTTTCTGTAAGAGATACTAACTCCACGGGAATGTTACTGTAAGAGATACTAACTCCAAGGGGATGTTTCTGTAAGAGATACTAACTCCACGGGAATGTTTCTGTAAGAGGTACTAACTCCAAAGGGATGTTTCTGTAAGAGATACTAACTCCAAAGGGATGTTACTGTAAGAGATACTAACTCCAAGGGGATGTTTCTATAAGAGATACTAACTCCAAAGGGATGTTTCTGTAAGAGATACTAACTCCAAAGGGATGTTTCTGTAAGAGATACTAACTCCACGGGAATGTTTCTGTAAGAGATACTAACTCCAAAGGGATGTTACTGTAAGAGATACTAACTCCAAAGGGATGCTTCTGTAAGAGATACTAACTCCAAAGGGATGTTTCTGTAAGAGGTACTAACTCCAAAGGGATGTTTCTGTAAGAGATACTAACTCCACGGGAATGTTTCTGTAAGAGGTACTAACTCCAAAGGGATGTTACTGTAAGAGATACTGACTCCACGGGGATGTTTCTGTAAGAGATACTAACTCCACGGGAATGTTTCTGTAAGAGATACTAACTCCACGGGAATGTTACTGTAAGAGATACTAACTCCAAGGGGATGTTTCTGTAAGAGATACTAACTCCACGGGAATGTTTCTGTAAGAGGTACTAACTCCAAAGGGATGTTTCTGTAAGAGATACTAACTCCATGGTGATGTTTCTGTAAGAGATACTAACTCCAAAGGGATGTTTCTGTAAGAGATACTAACTCCACGGGAATGTTTCTGTAAGAGATACTAACTCCAAAGGGATGTTACTGTAAGAGATACTAACTCCAAAGGGATGCTTCTGTAAGAGATACTAACTCCAAAGGGATGTTTCTGTAAGAGGTACTAACTCCAAAGGGATGTTTCTGTAAGAGATACTAACTCCACGGGAATGTTACTGTAAGAGATACTAACTCCAAGGGGATGTTTCTGTAAGAGATACTAACTCCACGGGAATGTTTCTGTAAGAGATACTAACTCCAAGGGGATGTTACTGTAAGAGATACTAACTCCACGGGAATGTTTCTGTAAGAGGTACTAACTCCAAGGGGATGTTTCTGTAAGAGATACTAACTCCATGTGGATGTTTCTGTAAGAGATACTAACTCCATGTGGATGTTTCTGTAAGAGATACTAACTCCATGGGGATGTTTCTGTAAGAGATACTAACTCCAAAGGGATGCTTCTGTAAGAGATACTAACTCCAAAGGGATGTTTCTGTAAGAGGTACTAACTCCAAAGGGATGTTTCTGTAAGAGATACTAACTCCACGGGAATGTTACTGTAAGAGATACTAACTCCAAGGGGATGTTTCTGTAAGAGATACTAACTACAAGGGGATGTTTCTGTAAGAGATACTAACTCCAAAGGGATGTTTCTGTAAGAGATACTAACTCCACGGGAATGTTTCTGTAAGAGATACTAACTCCAAGGGGATGTTTCTGTAAGAGATACTAACTACAAGGGGATGTTTCTGTAAGAGATACTAACTCCAAGGGGATGTTTCTGTAAGAGATACTAACTACAAGGGGATGTTTCTGTAAGAGATACTAACTCCAAAGGGATGTTTCTGTAAGAGATACTAACTCCAAAGGGATGTTTCTGTAAGAGATACTAACTCCAAAGGGATGTTTCTGTAAGAGATACTAACTCCAAAGGGATGTTTCTGTAAGAGATACTAACTCCATGGGGATGTTTCTGTAAGAGATACTAACTCCAAGGGGATGTTGCTGTAAGAGATACTAACTCCAAGGGGATGTTACTGTAAGAGATACTAACTTTAAGGGGATGTTTCTGTAAGAGATACTAACTCCAAGGGGATGTTGCTGTAAGAGATACTAACTACAAGGGGATGTTTCTGTAAGAGATACTAACTCCAAGGGGATGTTGCTGTAAGAGATACTAACTCCAAGGGGATGTTACTGTAAGAGATACTAACTTTAAGGGGATGTTGCTGTAAGAGATACTAACTCCAAAGGGATGCTTCTGTAAGAGATACTAACTCCAAAGGGATGTTTCTGTAAGAGATACTAACTCCAAAGGGATGTTTCTGTAAGAGATACTAACTCCAAAGGGATGTTTCTGTAGGAGATACTAACTCCAAGGGGATGTTTCTGCAAGAGATACTAACTACAAGGGGATGTTTATGTAAGAGGTACTAACTCCAAGGGGATGTTTCTGCAAGAGATACTAACTACAAGGGGATGTTTCTGCAAGAGATACTAACTACAAGGGGATGTTTCTGTAAGAGATACTAACTCCAAGGGGATGTTTCTGCAAGAGATACTAACTCCAAGGGGATGTTTCTGCAAGAGATACTAACTACAAGGGGATGTTTAAGTAAGAGATACTAATTCCAAAGGGATGTTTCTGTAAGAGATACTAACTCCAAAGGGATAATTCTGTAAGAGATACTTACTACAAGGGGATGTTTCTGTAAGAGATACTAACTCCAAGGGGATGTTTCTGCAAGAGATACTAACTACAAGGGGATGTTTATGTAAGAGATACTAACTCCAAAGGGATGTTTCTGTAAGAGATACTAACTCCAAAGGGATAATTCTGTAAGAGATACTTACTACAAGGGGATGTTTCTGTAAGAGATACCAACTCCAAGGGAATGTTACTGTAAGAGATACTAACTCTAAGGGGATGTTACTGTAAGAGATACTTACTCCAAAGGGATGTTACTGTAAGAGATACTAACTCCAAGGGGATGTTTCTGTAAGAGATACTAACTCCAAAGGGATGTTACTGTAAGAGATACCAACTCCAAAGGGATGCTTCTGTAAGAGATATCAAATCCAAAGGGATGTTTCTGTAAGAGATACTAACTCCAAGGGGCTGTTTCTGTAAGAGATACTAACTCCAAGGGGATGTTTCTGTAAGAGATACTAACTCCAAGGGGATGTTTCTGTAAGAGATACTAACTCCAAAGGGATGTTTCTGTAAGAGATACTAACTCCAAGGGGATGTTTCTATAAGAGATACTAACTCCAAAGGGATGTTTCTGTAAGAGATACTAACTCCAAAGGGATGTTACTGTAAGAGATACTAACTTTAAGGGGATGTTTCTGTAAGAGATACTAACTCCAAGGGGATGTTGCTGTAAGAGATACTAACTACAAGGGGATGTTTCTGTAAGAGATACTAACTCCAAGGGGATGTTGCTGTAAGAGATACTAACTCCAAGGGGATGTTACTGTAAGAGATACTAACTTTAAGGGGATGTTGCTGTAAGAGATACTAACTCCAAAGGGATGCTTCTGTAAGAGATACTAACTCCAAAGGGATGTTTCTGTAAGAGATACTAACTCCAAAGGGATGTTTCTGTAGGAGATACTAACTCCAAAGGGATGTTTCTGTAAGAGATACTAACTCCAAGGGGATGTTTCTGCAAGAGATACTAACTACAAGGGGATGTTTATGTAAGAGATACTAACTCCAAAGGGATGTTTCTGTAAGAGATACTAACTCCAAAGGGATAATTCTGTAAGAGATACTTACTACAAGGGGATGTTTCTGTAAGAGATACTAACTCCAAAGGGATGTTTCTGTAAGAGATACTAACTCTAAGGGGATGTTACTGTAAGAGATACTAACTCCAAAGGGATGTTACTGTAAGAGATACTAACTCCAAGGGGATGTTTCTGTAAGAGATACTAACTCCAAAGGGATGTTACTGTAAGAGATACCAACTCCAAAGGGATGCTTCTGTAAGAGATATCAAATCCAAAGGGATGTTTCTGTAAGAGATACTAACTCCAAGGGGCTGTTTCTGTAAGAGATACTAACTCCAAGGGGATGTTTCTGTAAGAGATACTAACTCCAAGGGGATGTTTCTGTAAGAGATACTAACTCCAAAGGGATGTTTCTGTAAGAGATACTAACTCCAAAGGGATGTTTCTGTAAGAGATACTAACTCCAAGGGGATGTTTCTATAAGAGATACTAACTCCAAAGGGATGTTTCTGTAAGAGATACTAACTCCACGGGAATGTTTCTGTAAGAGATACTAACTCCAAAGGGATGTTTCTGTAAGAGATACTAACTCCAAAGGAATGCTTCTGTAAGAGATACTTACTCCAAAGGGATGCTTCTGTAAGAGATACTAACTCCAAAGGGATGTTTCTGTAAGAGATACTAACTCCAAAGGGATGTTTCTGTAAGAGATACTAACTACAAGGGGATGTTTCTGTAAGAGATAATAACTACAAAGGGATGTTTCTGTAAGAGATACTAACTCCAAAGGGATGTTTCTGTAAGAGATACTAACTACAAGGGGATGTTACTATAAGAGATACTAACTACAAGGGGATGTTTCTGTAAGAGATACTAACTCCAAGGGGATGTTGCTGTAAGAGATACTAACTCCAAGGGGATGTTACTGTAAGAGATACTAACTTTAAGGGGATGTTTCTGTAAGAGATATTAACTCCAAAGGGATGCTTCTGTAAGAGATACTAACTCCAAAGGGATGTTTCTGTAAGAGATACTAACTCCAAAAGGATGTTTCTGTAGGAGATACTAACTCCAAAGGGATGTTTCTGTAAGAGATACTAACTCCAAGGGGATGTTTCTGTAAGAGGTACTAACTCCACGGGAATGTTTCTGTAAGAGATACTAACTCCACGGGAATGTTTCTGTAAGAGATACTAACTCCACGGGAATGTTTCTGTAAGAGGTACTAACTCCAAAGGGATGTTACTGTAAGAGATACTGACTCCACGGGGATGTTTCTGTAAGAGATACTAACTCCACGGGAATGTTTCTGTAAGAGATACTAACTCCACGGGAATGTTACTGTAAGAGATACTAACTCCAAGGGGATGTTTCTGTAAGAGATACTAACTCCACGGGAATGTTTCTGTAAGAGGTACTAACTCCAAAGGGATGTTTCTGTAAGAGATACTAACTCCAAAGGGATGTTACTGTAAGAGATACTAACTCCAAGGGGATGTTTCTATAAGAGATACTAACTCCAAAGGGATGTTTCTGTAAGAGATACTAACTCCAAAGGGATGTTTCTGTAAGAGATACTAACTCCACGGGAATGTTTCTGTAAGAGATACTAACTCCAAAGGGATGTTACTGTAAGAGATACTAACTCCAAAGGGATGCTTCTGTAAGAGATACTAACTCCAAAGGGATGTTTCTGTAAGAGGTACTAACTCCAAAGGGATGTTTCTGTAAGAGATACTAACTCCACGGGAATGTTTCTGTAAGAGGTACTAACTCCAAAGGGATGTTACTGTAAGAGATACTGACTCCACGGGGATGTTTCTGTAAGAGATACTAACTCCACGGGAATGTTTCTGTAAGAGATACTAACTCCACGGGAATGTTACTGTAAGAGATACTAACTCCAAGGGGATGTTTCTGTAAGAGATACTAACTCCACGGGAATGTTTCTGTAAGAGGTACTAACTCCAAAGGGATGTTTCTGTAAGAGATACTAACTCCATGGTGATGTTTCTGTAAGAGATACTAACTCCAAAGGGATGTTTCTGTAAGAGATACTAACTCCACGGGAATGTTTCTGTAAGAGATACTAACTCCAAAGGGATGTTACTGTAAGAGATACTAACTCCAAAGGGATGCTTCTGTAAGAGATATCAAATCCACGGGAATGTTTCTGTAAGAGATACTAACTCCAAAGGGATGCTTCTGTAAGAGATACTAACTCTAAAGGGATGTTTCTGTAAGAGATACTAACTCCAAAGGGATGTTTCTGTTATTGAATATACCCACCATTGACCTCCTGGCACAGTTTATGGAACTGTTGTAGAGGACAGTTGATACAGATCTGCTGCACATGCTGCTGTCTCATCTGGAAGGCATTGTGGAAGGATGCCTGCAACTGCTGCATGATTTCATCGGCCTGGAAATACACAATATATACATAGAAATGTAGAGGACGCTAGCACAACATGGAACTGCCATGTAACTTAGCATTGCTTAAAGCTGTTAGCTAAAAATAATTTTATCATTGCATGAAGTTAGCAGCAAACAATGTTTTATATCAAATATAAATAAAACTATAGCTAATAAATTTATAACAAGTACAAGGTTGTTATTGCTTGATATTGGCATGCAAATAAACTTATGATTGCATAAAGTTTGTAACAAATAACTATTTTCATTGTCTAAAGTTTGCAGCAAATAACTATTATTATTTCTTGAAGTTGGTAGCAATTAACTAACAATAGGTATGATTAGATTATAATTGTACCAGGCCTAGCGTTATAATAGATCAAATGACAACAATTGATACAAGACTTCTGGGATAGTAATATGATGACAGTTAATATGAGACAGTAAGACTTCAGGGATAGTAATATGATGACAGTTAATATGAGACAGTAAGACTTCAGGGAGAGTGACATAACAACAGTTGATATGAGACAGTAAGACTTCAGGGATAGTAATATGATGACAGTTAATATGAGACAGTAAGACTTCAGGGAGAGTGACATAACAACAGTTAATATGAGACAGTAAGACTTCTGGGATAGTAATATAACAACAGTTGATATGAGACAGTAAGACTTCTGGGATAGTGATATAACAACAGTTGATATGAGACAGTAAGACTTCTGGGATAGAGATATAACAACTGTTGATATGAGACAGTAAGACTTCTGGGATAGAGATATAACAACAGTTAATATGAGACAGTAAGACTTCTGGGATAGAGATATAACAACAGTTGATATGAGACAGTAAGACTTCTGGGATAGAGATATAACAACAGTTGATATGAGACAGTAAGACTTCTGGGATAGAGATATAACAACAGTTAATATGAGACAGTAAGACTTCTGGGATAGTAATATGATGACAGTTGATATGAGACAGTAAGACTTCTGGGATAGAGATATAACAACAGTTGATATGAGACAGTAAGACTTCTGGGATAGAGATATAACAACAGTTAATATGAGACAGTAAGACTTCTGGGATAGTAATATGATGACAGTTGATATGAGACAGTAAGACTTCAGGGATAGTAATATGATGACAGTTAATATGAGACAGTAAGACTTCAGGGATAGTAATATGATGACAGTTAATATGAGACAGTAAGACTTCAGGGATAGTAATATGATGACAGTTAATATGAGACAGTAAGACTTCAGGGAGAGTGACATAACAACAGTTGATATGAGACAGAAAGACTTCAGGGATAGTAATATGATGACAGTTGATATGAGACAGTAAGACTTCTGGGATAGAGATATAACAACAGTTAATATGAGACAGTAAGACTTCTGGGATAGAGATATAACAACAGTTAATATGAGACAGTAAGACTTCTGGGATAGTGATATAACAACAGTTGATATGAGACAGTAAGACTTCTGGGATAGTGATATAACAACAGTTGATATGAGACAGTAAGACTTCAGGGATGGTAATATGATGACAGTTAATATGAGACAGTAAGACTTCTGGGATAGTGATATAACAACAGTTGATATGAGACAGCAAAACTTCTGGGAAAGTGATATAACAACAGTTGATATGAGACAGAAAGACTTCAGGGATAGTAATATGATGACAGTTAATATGAGACAGTAAGACTTCTGGGATAGTGATATAACAACAGTTGATATGAGACAGTAAGACTTCTGGGATAGAGATATAACAACAGTTGATATGAGACAGTAAGACTTCTGGGATAGTGATATAACAACTGTTGATATGAGACAGTAAGACTTCTGGGAGAGTGATATAACAACAGTTGATATGAGACAGTAAGACTTCTGGGATAGAGATATAACAACAGTTGATATGAGACAGTAAGACTTCTGGGATAGTGATATAACAACAGTTGATATGAGACAGTAAGACTTCTGGGATAGTGATATAACAACAGTTGATATGAGACAGTAAGACTTCTGGGATAGAGATATAACAACTGTTGATATGAGACAGTAAGACTTCTGGGATAGAGATATAACAACTGTTGATATGAGACAGTAAGACTTCTGGGATAGTGATATAACAACTGTTGATATGAGACAGTAAGACTTCTGGGATAGTGATATAACAACAGTTGATATGAGACAGTAAGACTTCTGGGATAGAGATATAACAACTGTTGATATGAGACAGTAAGACTTCTGGGATAGTGATATAACAACAGTTGATATGAGACAGTAAGACTTCTGGGATAGAGATATAACAACTGTTGATATGAGACAGTAAGACTTCTGGGATAGTGATATAACAACAGTTGATATGAGACAGTAAGACTTCTGGGATAGTGATATAACAACTGTTGATATGAGACAGTAAGACTTCTGGGATAGAGATATAACAACAGTTGATATGAGACAGTAAGACTTCAGGGAGAGTGACATACCAACAGTTGATATGAGACAGTAAGACTTCAGGGATAGTAATATGATGACAGTTGATATGAGACAGTAAGACTTCAGGGAGAGTGACATAACAACAGTTGATATGAGACAGTAACACTTCAGGGATAGTAATATGATGACAGTTAATATGAGACAGTAAGACTTCTGGGATAGTGATATTACAACAGTTGATATGAGACAGTAAGACTTCTGGGATAGAGATATAACAACAGTTGATATGAGACAGTAAGACTTCTGGGATAGTGATATAACAACAGTTGATATGAGACAGTAAGACTTCTGGAATAGAGATATAACAACAGTTGATATGAGACAGTAAGACTTCTGGGATAGTGATATAACAACTGTTGATATGAGACAGTAAGACTTCTGGGAGAGTGATATAACAACAGTTGATATGAGACAGTAAGACTTCTGGGATAGTGATATAACAACAGTTGATATGAGACAGTAAGACTTCTGGGATAGTGATATAACAACAGTTGATATGAGACAGTAAGACTTCTGGGATAGTAATATGATGACAGTTAATATGAGACAGTAAGACTTCTGGGATAGTGATATAACAACAGTTGATATGAGACAGTAAGACTTCTGGGATAGTGATATAACAACAGTTGATATGAGACAGTAAGACTTCTGGGATAGTAATATGATGACAGTTAATATGAGACAGTAAGACTTCTGGGATAGTGATATAACAACAGTTGATATGAGACAGTAAGACTTCAGGTATAGTAATATGATGACAGTTAATATGAGACATTAAGACTTCTGGGATAGTGATATAACAACAGTTGATATGAGACAGTAAGACTTCAGGTATAGTAATATGATGACAGTTAATATGAGACAGTAAGACTTCTGGGATAGTGATATAACAACAGTTGATATGAGACAGTAAGACTTCAGGTATAGTAATATGATGACAGTTGATATGAGACAGTAAGACTTCAGGGATAGTGATATAACAACATTTGATGAGACAGTAAGACTTAAGGGAGAGTGATATAAAAACTGTTGATATGAGACAGAAAGACTTCTGGGATAGTGATATAACAACTGTTGATATGAGACAGTAAGACTTCAGGGAGAGTGACATAACAACTGTTGATATGAGACAGTAAGACTTCAGGGGGAGTGATATAACAACTGTTGATATGAGACAGAAAGACTTCAAGGAGAGTGATATAACAACTGTTGATATGAGACAGAAAGACTTCTGGGATAGTGATATAACAACTTTTGATATGAGACAG
This sequence comes from Sinonovacula constricta, assembly GCA_007844125.1. Classification (NCBI taxonomy): domain Eukaryota; kingdom Metazoa; phylum Mollusca; class Bivalvia; order Cardiida; family Solecurtidae; genus Sinonovacula; species Sinonovacula constricta. The sequence goes on from CM017558.1 coordinate 81,940,996, forward strand.
TAAGACTTCAGGGAGAGTGACATAACAACTGTTGATATGAGACAGAAAGACTTCAGGGAGAGTGATATAACAACTGTTGATATGAGACAGAAAGACTTCTGGGATAGTGATATAACAACTGTTGATATGAGACAGTAAGACTTCAGGGGGAGTGATATAACAACTGTTGATATGAGACAGTAAGACTTCAGGGAGAGTGACATAACAACTGTTGATATGAGACAGTAACAATTCAGGGAGAATGATATAACAACTGCTGATATGAGACACTTCAGGGATAGTGATATATAATGTTGATATGAGACAGTAAGACTTCAGGGAGAGTGATATAACAACAGTTGATATGAGACAATAAGACTTCAGGGAGAGTGATATAACAACAGTTGATATGAGACAGTAAGACTTCAGGGAAAGTGAAATAACAACAGTTGACATGAGACAGTAAGACTTCAGGGATAGTGATATAACAACTGTTGATATGAGACAGTAACAATTCAGGGAGAATGATATAACAACTGCTGATATGAGACACTTCAGGGATAGTGATATATTAATGTTGATATGAGACAGTAAGACTTCAGGGATAGTGATATAACAACTGTTGATATGAGACAGTAAGACTTCAGGGAAAGTGATATAACAACTGTTGATATGAGACAGTAACAATTCAGGGAGAATGATATAACAACTGCTGATATGAGACACTTCAGGGATAGTGATATATAATGTTGATATGAGACAGTAAGACTTCAGGGATAGTGATATAAAAACTGTTGATATGAGACAGTATCACTTCAGGAATAGTGATATAACAACAGTTGATATGAGACAGTAAGACTTCCGGGATAGTGATATAACAACAGTTGATATTAGACAGTAAGACTTCAGGGATACTGATATAACAACAGTTGATATGGGACAGTTACACTTCAGGGATAGTGATATAACAACTGTTGATATGAGACAGTAAGACTTCTGAGATAGTGATATAAAAACTGTTGATATGAGACAGTAAGACTTCTGGGATAGTGATATAACAACTGTTGATATGAGACAATAAGACTTCCGGGATAGTGATATAAAAACTGTTGATATGAGACAGTAAGACTTCAGAGATAGTGATATAACAACATTTGATGAGACAGTAAGACTTAAGGGAGAGTGATATAACAACAGTTGATATAAGACAGTAAGACTTCTGGGATAGTAATATAACAACAGTTGATATGAGACAGTAACACTTCAGGGAGAGTGATATAACAACTGTTGATATAAGACACTTCAGGGATAGTGATATAAAGTTGATATGTGACAGTGAGACCTCAGGGAAAGTGATATAACAACAGTTGACATGAGACAGTAAGGCTTCAGAGATAGTGATATAATGAAAGTTGATATGAGATGGTAAGACTTCAGGGATAGTACCGGTAATATAATGACAGATGATATGTAACGATAAGACTTCAGGGATAGTAATATAATAACAGATGATATTTGACAATATGGCTTCAAGGATAGTGATAAAACATGCTGATTCTGTGTACTGAAACTGATGGAAAACTGATAGAGCAAGACATTAACAGCATGCCTGCTAAGTAAAAGTTCCTCAAGCAAAGGCAAAGAAGATCCAGATCAGAGTGTAGGCACTATTTGTGTCACAACGACCACAAAAAGCAATGGCATACACTTAAACTGTATATGAAACACTTGAAAATGTATTGTGTATGTATGTATCTACAGGAGAGCATGGAAATGGTATATATATTTATATACAAATGGCTACATTCCGGCATTTAAGCAGGTGTGTTGGTACTTACAATTTCACTGGAACAGCACCTCAGAAGGTGGCAGATCAGCTGGTTACCTGTCTCTCTAGAGATGAACCCAAACACATCCGACTTGATACTGCCCTGAAGCAAATTGGACAATACATTGTGACAATGTTACAAGGAGATTCATTGATTTTTTAAAATTAAAGTTTGTTTTATACAGCCCAAAGATAAATACTACCCTGAAAGTAATATAAACAGAGCCATTGTGGAAAATAAGTCAGATATTTGGTCTATTGAGTTTTGACATATCATTCTTGTCATACAAGAGCATCGCAAGGCAGAGCAAAATACATCTGTCAATAGAGCAATTTGAAACAAACTGCTGTACACTCTTGCGCAATGCAGTATGTCAAAGTTTTCGACTGCACTCTGGGTTAAAGCAATACAGACTGTAATTAAAGTAGAATAACATAAAAAAATCTTTAATCTGCCAAACTGCTGTGCACTGTTGTGCAATGAACTCTGGCATGATTGTTGACTGCATTCTGGGTAATTGAAAAAAAAAAAAATCAAAGGGGAATACCATCAAATATATAAAATTCATGTGAGAGGCATTTGTGCACACAAAAATAGGAAGAGGAGATACGGTTTTTACGCACTGCACTGTTTTAAAGTACAAAATTGAACTGTGGGTAATAACTCTAAAATCATGAAGAGCAAAGTGATGGTTCTTCTGTACAGCACTTCATCTAAATGAGATCTATTTACCTAGTAAATTTCATGTCGATATCTTTGAAAATAGGAAGAGGAGAGTGATGGTTCTTATGCACTGCACTGTTTCGATAACATCTACCCATGAAGTTTCAAGTCAACAGCTTTGATAATGTAAGAGTATGGTCCAGACAAACATAAAGTACAAAATTGAACTGTGGGTAATAACTCCAAGATCATGAAGTGCAGAGTGATGGTTCTTTTGCACAGCACTCCATCTAAATGAGATCTATCAACCTAGTAAATTTCATGTCTAAAACTTTGATAACGTAGGAGTTACGCTCTTGACAAGACAATTAAATAAAGGGCATAACTCCAAAATCGTCAGGTACAGAGTTACAGTTCCTGTGTACTGCATTTTGTCTCAATACAACCTATCTATGTATCAAGTTTCAAGTCAATAGCTTTGATACTGAAGGAGTTATGCTTCGGACAAGAAAATTAAACAAATGGCAATAACTCCAACATCATGATGTGCAGAGTGATGATTCTTGTGCACTGCACCTCGTCTAAATGAGATCAATCCACCTATGAAGTTTCAATTTAATTGCTTTAATAGTAATGGAGCTATGCTCTGGACAAACCTCTGGATGCTGCCTGTCCAACCGACCACCCACCTTGCCCACCATAGGTGTTCCCATAATATGACCCGTCTTTGACAGTCGGGCATATAATTAAGTGCATGTTTTTTATGTTATTTGTTTTTCACACAAGTCATAGTGTCCACTTAAAGATAAAGCTTAAAGTATCATCACCACTACTGTTGCTTTTGTTTATTGTGATTAGAACATAACATCTCCATATAGGTCAATAATAATACAGAAAAGTGGCAACTTTTCTTAAGATTAAACTAAATTGATCATTGTAAATACCTTTGTCTATTTTATATATTCAAAAGAAATAAATCATGGCAACAACACAAACAAAAATTAAAGGCCCACCAAAAAATACTGTATGCTTTATTACTAATTTCCATGTAAGTCAAAGAAAACAAGTCTTACTGATCATTGGTAAATCATGTAACACTTGAAAATCTTACCTGTGACACAGAAGAAATCAGTTTGAACTTCCGTTCAATAATTGTACGCTTGTTGTCCAGACTAATCAACGATATATCTTGCTGCCCAATCCTGAACAGCATTGTGCTAGTTTTAACTCTTGTATGGTTGCCATGACAACCTTGACCTTCAGTGCTGCCACCAGACTGAAGGTCAGTCAGGTGACCTTCAGGGTGATGGTGAAGGGCTGTGACCTGGACTGGACCCAGCTGACTACCAGAACTGGATGAATGCGAACCAAAATTGATCAGAGTTTCACTAGAGCTATGTTCCTCACTCAAATGATCAGTGCTATCATGCTTCTCCATCATGTCATCGTTACTTCCAGCGTGCGAGTCATTATGAAGCTCTGTGCCAACAAATGAAGCAGCCTTGTGTGAGATTTTCTGCAGTTCGTTCTCCTTGACCAATGTCTCATCCAGACTGGTTGGCAGGCTTTTAATGCTGGAATCACTTTTATGGCGACGGCGATCGGATCCTTGTGTTGTTTTGTTCAAACCTGCCTCCCTGGCCTCTAACTGGGCCACTAAGTCATCAATATGGCGGGAAAGTACGCGTTTGTTTTTTACTCGTGCCTTACCAACATACATGACCTCATAGGTGGCTTTGGGAGGCTCTGGTTCCATCTTGTCAGACTCTTCCAGCAAGTCTCTCTGTGTGGCCCCCCGGATACATTGAAACAACTCTGGAACCTGAAATCAAAGCAGTTTACTTTACTTTAAGTGTTTAATTCTAAACATAAATAAAGAAAAACATAACATAAAAGCTCCATAAATACATTAATACAGCTGTGGCATATGGAATGTTCAAGTGTACTGTAAAACAATTTTATTCAACACTAGAGTAAGGGTTATAAAGGAGAAGAAAATATTATTGAAGAGTGGACAGTGGGACCAACAGAAATATTACAGCTAAAACCATTTTAGAAAAGATTGCTGTAAAATTCTTTTTCTTCAAACATGACATTAACAATAAAAAAGTGACAACCATGGATCAGTCTAACTTTCTTAAGCTCAGTTCATCACATGAACTCAAGTCACCATCTTCATATCAACAAAAGTGAGTTTTTCTATAAATGTCGCAAGTGGTTATAAGCTCAAAGTGGCAAATTTAAAGTGGCATGCAAACTTTCAAATAGGTACATATACAATGAAGGTAATGACAACAAGTAGTTCATAAAAAATATTAAATTTAACAAACACAAACTATGCATACAAACTTCTACATATGTAAAACATATTACAGAAGAAAAAAGTAAACAACACCTCTACACAATCCCACTTTCAGTCCTTCTGCACAACTGTTGCTCATTCTACAAATTTTTGGAAAACAGTAAAGAACACAACATTTTGTCTCAAAAGAATTTGACTCAAGCATTTTGTATTTACATAGAGGGTAAAAGCTGGACTTGAAAATAACTTCATCTTCAGCAGAATTTAAAGTCAAGAGAGTTTGCCAGAAAGGGATTCAACTGTATTTTGTAAGCTCACTGCAGCAAACCCAGTTAAAACATTAAAACAATGGGCAAATAAACAAAGCCATTCTACCATACAATGTTTGAGGTGGAATCCTATAGTTTGCCTATATATTATACATGTAACTACATTTTACCGCTGTTTTGAAAAAAAAGTGCATATTTACACAGTGATTTAATTAGCGACTCGACGTTTAAAGTGTGTTAACAATGTTGTTAAGTCCGCCATAAAACAAATATGGGACGGGGCAGAAACATCCACCTTTTCATTTTGACACAGGGACAAATGTCCGGCCTTCATATTTAATAGGGGGTCTAACGTCCGGTCTGCTTTTAAAGGGAGGCAAACGTCCAATAATCCAAGACGGCAAATGACCATGAATCAAAATAAAGGCTGTCAATAACATTACCCTAATTGTAAGACAGTAGGTACAAGTCACAAAATAAATCACTTTAAATGTCCATTCAAAATCTATAAACAGGTACAACTGGGATTTATGATGTCTCAAGTCATTACCTGAAGGATCATATAATGTCATCTCAAAAGTAAGAGGTCACATGATTTTAAAAATAATTAACTGTGCAGCATAGCTTGGATAGCAAGTATACTTTTGTAATAACAAGCAGGTTGTAATGCTTTCCTTTTTACATGGATGTGGGGCATAGTACATAGCATCTGGCTGGATCTGTTCAGGTGATAATAAATTATTTGGTTGCATGAGATAAAAGAATGGACAAAACTGTTGGATACAACCTGCAAGAAAAGAAACTACACTATTAACACTGTTAATGTCAGAGACTTGGACGACTTCCCGCCATCAAATTCTCCACCACTATGCCAATCAAACATTCTAGAGAGGGCCAGAGGTGCCGGGAATCCTCTACTTACCTCAGCCCTTTAATGACCTAGGAACCCTCCAAACGTATCTAACCTTTTTTTAGTCTGACTGCAAACAAGAGCTAGTCAGAGACACAGCGCTCCACTTTTTGCAGTTCTAGATATTATAATGAAAATCTCATATCTTAAAGGAGGTATTACTCTGCTAAAGTTAATTCTAGGTTTACCTGCCCCTTTACAATGGGTCCCCAATGGACAATGGGTCCCCAATGGATAATATCTTTAACAGGTGTGAACTGGACCCTAGCAACAAGGTTAACCTACACCAGTGCCAACAAGAGGGTAACGTTTACTTTGAAAAGTAGCGTTTAAAGCTAACTTAAAAATATATATGTATCTTTTTTTAAAACTAATTACATGATGATCAATGAAAATGAAATTAAAATGTTCAAATTAAAGTTGTTTTTTTCCTTCCAGTAGCGAGGAATTATCAGGTTGTACATGCCGGTTATCTACAAGTTAAATCTGCAGATAGGTGTACCAGCACACTGGCACCCTGTTTAAGGTCATATGATGCTGAAAACAAAGTACCAAGATAGGAATGTTAAGTGGTATAATGTACAATAAACATTATGACCAGTAGATACCACTTTGATTTACTTTGTAGAAAGACCACCTCACATGAACATTTTTGCACTGAGTTATACTTAAACCCATGTAGTGAGGGCTCAAGGAGTCTGCATCACCTGATCACCTGATTGCTATTCTTCAGGCCCCTATTCTAAAGTTGGATTGAAAACTCAATGCCTGACCACCCTTCAGTTACATAAAGCCTTTTTTAAATATGAACTTACAAAAAGCAACAATGTGTCTGGTTAATAAAATAAAAAACGTAAAAGTAGCCTTAGCTCAAAGCACAATATGTCAACACCTACTAGCGTGGCTGGGGCTCTATAGCACAATGTGTCAACACCTACTAACAGTGACTGGAGTTCTACAGAACAATGTGTCAACAACTTCTAGCAGTGATTGGGGCTCTACAGCACAATGTGTCAACACCAACTAACAGTGACTGGAGTTCTACAGAACAATGTGTCAACAACTTCGAGCAGTGATTGGGGCTCTACAGCACAATGTGTCAACTCTTGCTAGCAGTGGCTGGGGTTTTACAGCAAAATGTGTCAACACCTACTAGTCATGACTCGGGCTCTACAGCACAATGTGTCAAGTCCTGCTAGCAGTGACTGGGGCTCTATAGTAAAGTGTATCAACTCCTGCTAGCTGTGACTGGGGTTCCATAACAAAATGTGCCAGCTCCTGCTAGCAGTGACTGGGGCTTTACAGTGCAATGTCAACTCCTGCTAGCAGTGACTGGGGCTCTATAGTAAAGTGTATCAGCTCCTGCTAGCTGTGACTGTGGTTCCATAGCAAAAGTGTCGACTCTTGCTAGCGGTGACTGGGGTTCTATAGCAAAATGTGCCAGCTCCTGCTAGCAGTGACTGGGGTTCTATAGCAAAATGTGTAAGTTCCTGCTAGCAGTGACTGGGGTTCTATAGCAAAATGTGTCAACTCAGGCTAGCAGTGATTAGGGCTCTATAGCAAAATGTGTCAAATACTGCTAGCTATGATTAGGGTTCTATAGCAAAATGTGTCAACTCCTGCTAGCAGTGATTAGGGCTCTATAGCAAAATGTGTCAACACCTGCTAAATTTGATAATAAACACAATTCTCAACAAACAATCTTAATTTCTAAATTCTTTATGCATTAATAACAAAACATTTCTAGGGGCTTAGCAGCAAAAAATGTACATCTTGATCTATTTTCTGAACAAAACTGACAGATTTGGATCTACACTATTTGTGCAGGCCTGGTCAATTTAAATTTTAATGGCTATAAGGGATGATAAATGGCTGAAATACCTGCTGCTCAGTTTCAACAGGATCTGACAGAACTATTTTCTCTAGCATGCTACACGTATTCCTCCGTGTCTGTGGCATGGAATTTCTCTTAATATCAACCTGCATGTCTCTTTTCTGTCTTGGTATTGGATTGGACCTCATCCTAAATAGAGACTGCTTCTCCCTTCCATTAATATCTGCCTTGGTACAGCTGTCAGTCTTTCTGGCATCCTTCAGGCCATCTAACAAGGATGAAATCTCATCATCTTTAATCATTAAACTCCTCCGTTCAAACCTTGGACTGCCTTTTATGGCATTTTGTACTTTGACAGATTGGGATCTGTAAAACTCTGGACAAGTTGAACTTCTCTCCCTCTGACTGATTGTCGACAGCGACCTTTGAACTAAAGCCGCACATACTTCTGGGCTAACTTTTCCATCGACTGCATTGTTGCCTTCATCAACTGGACTGGTTCCATGAACATTTCTCCAACAGGAAACCATGGCAACAGACTGGTTTATAGAAATGACAGCTGTCTGGTTGTTCAAGTCTGACAATTTGGTTTTATCCTTCAAGGGTTTCCCACCTGGATATGATGGCAATGGCATAGATTGCGGTCGTGTTGCAACCTTATGTTCCAGACTTTCTCTTGCCTTAAGAGGTGTCTGTTCAGCCATGCTTGGGCAAGTGCTTGTCGTCCTTAGTATCCGATTTTCCCCAAACGTCATGCTTTGTGCCTTGAAAGTTGGAAGCTGCTGATGAGGTAAACTAGCCTTGGATGGCCCAAAAGAATATGAAACACTCATCGTTGATATTTTGAAGCAGATGAAAATTCCTCTCAATTTACGTGATACATAAAGGTTTCAATCTTCATCTATTTTACGTACCAAATTTGATCAAAGCCAACATTGGTAACAGTCTCCTAAGTATGATAGTTAAATGAAGAATACACACTTTGTCCCCCTTACAAAGTATATCCGCAGAACAACAATAATCCACACTACAGAAAAGGCATTGTCTAACCAAAGACCATCCTTGAAACTTGTCACTAAATTTCAACAACTTTTCAGCTAAAATGTTGTATGAACTTCCCAAAGAATACCACCTATATTATCCCAGAAGGACCTGTTACCCAAGGAAAACATCATTTCGCCAACAATAACTGTTGTCGAACTAACAAATATTCACATCCGTACACATAAGTAACACTTAATACTTTAGATTAGGCATGTAGATAATATGGTCACATGACTACCATACAAGCATATGTGAACAAAGACAATCAAGTTGTATGTTGTGTCTAATTAACGTAAAGCATCACATGACTTTGTGTTTAATTATATTGGGGATTGAAGACTAAGTTATAAACTTTCAGTTAAGTATAGAATATGACCATTTACAGTAAACATAGGACTGACTTCAATGACATTTTATAAAAAAGCTATGACAGTGTAAAGCATCTTGTCACATTAACCATGTATCAACCCTGATTACAGGGTTACCCTATCAGTATTGTTGCAGGTGAACTTTGTTACTGACAAGGGTGACAATCTTCAAGCACAGTGAAAGCTTGTTTAATGCATTTAAAACATCAACTGAGGTATTTCTTAAAGAAGGTACGGGAGGCCCCGGGTTCGATCCCGGGCCGCGACATACCAAAGTCGTTATAAGTGGTAGTGGTATAGCTCCCTGCTAATGCTCAAGCAAATATAAGGGTAGTTCCATGACTGGTTGGCCCAGTGTCAGGATAATTTGTGACTGGGTGTGGTATCATGCCAGGTGTTCACAGCATGCTTTACACGGTGAAGGCAGCACTATATCTGCTTCAAGTGGACACCGTCTCCAGATAACTGAAATACTGTTGGTGGGACGATAAAGACAATAAACAAACAAACATTTCTTAAAGAGAATTTAAAAACATTTTAATTTCAGGCTTTTATGGAAAATACATTAATGCATAAAATAACAAGGATTAATTCAAAACCTATCAGCTTGTATGTAGATTGTTTTATTGAAAGTACCTTATTATCTCTGGTGTTTACTTAGTCAATCTTTTTAAAGTCGCTCAAAGTACTCTCCCTGTCTCTCTACAAACAGTTGCAGTCATCTGCACCATTTATCACATGTTGCCGGGTGCTCTTCTTTAGTTATACCCCTTAACGCTGAATCTGCTGCTTTTGACAGGTCTTGGGCACAGGTATACTTATTTCCAGCTAAAAGTTCTGTCAGTTTAGGAAATAACCAGAAGAAATAATGTGCTACATCAGGACTGTAGGCAGGATGGGAGATAGTTGCAATGCGGTTTTCAGACAGGTACTAAGTTATGGCCACTGTTTTATGGGCACTAGTATCGTCATGCAAAATCTAATTCTAGAGGTTCCTGTGATGGGGCTGTTGTCATTCAATTTACAAACCACTCATGAGAGTACATTTCAAGAGTACATTTTTCTCTGTTAAATCTTCCAGCCATGGTTGCTTTTTCTGCTAGAACATCTACAGCCACTGGACCTTCATGGTTGAAAAAAAATGTAAAAAGCCTCTTCCAACTCTCAAATCTGGTTTACAGACCATGGGTCAGGAATAATCTTTCGTCAGCCACATTATGTTAGAGCATTTATGGGATCCCATAGAAATATATCAAAGTTTCATTTCCAGTGACTATGTCTGTTGTTCCTTTAGTCCCTTTAGGTACGAACAAGTCCAATAGTTGCCTGCCACAATTAACCATATTTTCCTTCTGTTCTGGAGTCAATAAATGGGGTGCTGGTATCTTTTTTTCAGTCCCAACTATTCATGTAGCACTTCGTGGACAGTACCAATAGAAACATCTAAGTCTGAACTTATTTAATGAACAGACACATTGGGATCATTGTCTTCCTGCTTTTTTACATTTGCTACCAAATTCTCATAACAGAAATGTAAGGGTGTTTCTTTGTTCTAGTACTCCACACTTTGTTTCAAAATAAGTTGGATATTAGGATATAAATACAATCTCTAATTTAAAGAGATTCTGCCTTAATGTAGTATAAGTAACTAACCAAAGGAAAAAAAATTATTAACTGAATATGCAAGAGTTATTGTTCTTATCATTAGTGTGACATTAGTCTGGAATATTGTTTGTTTTTTGTTCAGGAATTTGTTCAATGCATTTTTTCATTGACAGAGGAAATACTTTAAAGAAGTTGTTTGTTTTGCTGTTTTTAAATACATCACAGCAACCAATTATGATCATTATAGCGACGTCCAGCTATTTAGTGGAGGAAAACCCCAAACAAATGTCTGGCTAGAACCATCAGCACACTGCAAGTCAGCTGGAAGACCTTCCCACTTTAAGTCCTTCACCCCGACCGGGACTCGAACCCACGCGGTGAGAGGCTTAGCAGTCAGAAGAGTTACAAATCGGCGACTCTATCAATACGCCATGGGCGCCCAGTACTTTAAAGAAGAGATAAATTACATATCTATGGGAACAAGCAAGCTTATTTTAAAAAGGGAAGATGCTGTTTAACTATGTCATATAGAGAGAAAAAGCTCTTTACTAAATATATTTTATTATCAAAATAATTAACTAATTTATTCTGCTGAAATTATACAAACAAACCTAGCAGCTCTAGATTCAGGCATAATAAAAGAGTGTGCAGGGTAGATAATGTGTCAAAACGGTGACCTGTCATAAGAGTTGAACAGAGAAAAGAATCAAACCACCATCAATTTTTAAGGGGCATTACAGTATATGATAGCATGAAGGACCACTTGACGTACTTGATATCCACAAGTCAGCAGCTGTATAGAAAACTTATGTCAAGTATTTGCCACACATGCATGGCAGCCAATGCTTCAGTAAGTGGTCATCTTATGACCTTACAATTGTAGAGTTGTGACTGCCAAGAGCTTAAAGAGTTGTACATTAAGGTTTCGTGGAATCAAAACAAAGACAGTCGGCCAGAACAATTTAATTACAGCAATATAAAAAGAAACTGCTGAGCAATGACCGGAATCAAAACAAAGACAGTGTGGCCAGAATAATTCAATTACAGCAAAATAAAAAGGAACTGCTGAGCAATGACCTTAATCTACCCCAAACCATGAGTTTAGAGAAATTGCTGGATCTCATTGAATGTCAAATGATACTGAAATCCCAGCACAAAAAACAAAGTTATGGATGGATAGGTATTGCTTGAGGGTTATACTGTGAAATCTGAATAAAGGAAGCTACATACCCTCTTGAAAGGAAGAGGATTTTGGCAAAAAATTGCAACATATAATTTTAAAACAAACAACAACGTAAATGGTTTAAAACAAATTTGCTTCAATGCTGCACTGTGACCTTGACCTTTATGATAGCGAACCAAGTATTGCATGTGACACATTTTCTTGAAGGACACATTGGTTCAAGTCCTGGTTGGGATAAAGGACTGAATGTGGAAAGGTTTATTTATAAGATGTCCATGCAGATTAACCAATCAAGATGTCCATTCAGACTAACCAATCAAGATGTCCATGCAGATTAACCAATCAAGATGTCCATTCAGACTAACTAATCAAGATGTCCATGCAGACTAACCAATCAAGATGTCCATGCAGATTAACCAATCAAGATGTCCATGCAGATTAACCAATCAAGATGTCCATGCAGACTAACTAATCAAGATGTCCATGCAGACTATGATTCTGTGAAGATGAGATACAAAAAACTCTTACAGAGTATTTGCAAGGTTCTAAAATAATTTGGCAAAGTGACCTATTTTTCAACCCTTGGTAAGTTATGACCTTGTCAAAGATTTTATGCAGACAAACATTTAGTCCAACTTTGGTGCACATTGGGCTATAAATGTGGCCCCTAGCAAGTTCTCAAAAGTTTTCCATGATTTGACCTACTGACCTACTTTTTTGATCCCACATCTATGAACTCACTGAGGATTTCATGCAAACAAACATGCTGGCTAAGTTTTGTGAAGATTGGATCATAAATGAGACTTGGGTGTTCACAACGTTTTTCAAGGATTTGACTTAGTGACCTACTTTTTGACCCCAAATAACCCAGTTATGAATCTGTCCAAGATTTCATGCAGACAAACATACTGACCAAGTTTGGTGAAGATTGGGGCATACATGTAGTCCCTAGTGTGTTCATAAGTTTTTTCTTAAACTTGACCTACCTTTTGACCTCACAGGACCCAGTAACAAACTTATCCAAGATTTCATGCAAACAAACATTCTGACCAAGTTTAGTGAACATTTGGGCACAAGTGGGCCTGGTGTGTGTTCATGTCTTGATAAAGGGACCTACTTTTTGACCCTAGGTAACCAAGATAACAACACATCATATTTTTTATGCAAACAGCGTGACTAAGTTTGGTGAAGATTTCACTACATATGTCGGAAAATAGCTTATAGCTTATGTTTTTTATTGTACAAAACCGACGTTAATTAAAGTTTCTTGTATCTTGTGGTTCTAGTGTGTTCTAAATGTTGTTGTTGTTGTTTTTAAATTTTATCTAGTGACCAATTTTTTGACCCAACATGACCCAGTTTTTAAATCATCCAATATTCCTTACAGATAAACCTTCTGACCAAGTTTGGTGAAGATTGAGTCAGAACTGTAGATTCTGAAGTGTTCCAAAGCAAACTGTTGATGTTGCATGATGGATGACAGATGAATGGGTATCAGAAAAGCACACCTTGAGCAACCTTGTCCTCAGGTGAGCTAACAAACTGCAGTCCAATGCTCTACCAAATTTGCCTCTGATTCTTCATACATGCATATTTTATGTACCTGTAGTAGTATTATACACTGAAACTGACAATGTTTACAATCAATTTTCAACTGTTTTACTCTTTGTTTTGTTTTTACTTAAATTGCACCAACACAATTATGATCATATTGGCCATGTCCAGCAAAGTATTGGTTGAGGAAGAACCCAGACGACATATGTCTGGGTTAAACCAGTGACACACATTGTGTTAGCTATAAAACCACCCCACATGAAAGTTCTCAACCCAACTGGTTGTTTTTTGTCTAACATTGTTTTAAGGGAGTTAGTATGGTTTTAAGTCTTAAACATTTAAAATGGAAATTATTTTATAAAGCACCAGCAATAACATTTCTATTGAACATTAAAGATGAGTAACAAGAAAAACTCTCCTTTAATAGGATCTCTGATATAGCGTATAATAATGCATACAAAATTGTCTGAGTGGCAAAGTGTCTTGTCAATATTTTCATGTGGATGTGTTTATAAGTGTGTGTGCATGTGACCGTGCGTGCATGTGTCTGTGTGTGCATATGTGAGGGGAGGTATTTCATTACCATATTATATTACTTTCTTTCCTTCCAGTCCAGGTTTTAGCCTGCCATACTCGAGCCGAGATCTACCAAGGCCAAGTTCACAGTTATGATAAAGGCCATGTAATACTCTTGCTGTAAGTTATCAAATCTTCAAGAACCAAAGTTGTTTTAACAATTTTTTAAATAACATGCAACTGGAAATCCAGAATTCAATACAATGCCATTTACCTTTTAAAACTTACATCCCAAACATGTCTCAATCATGTTTACATTTATTTCACATCCAGTCACATAATCCAACATAAGCTTTACAAGGCTATATGTAAACCATATAAGTTAAACAATAGTTTTGTTTCAAACTTGGCAATACACACAGTGCCAAATGAGATGTGCATGTATACAAATCCCACATATGTCACTGAGAATCAACATACTGCCATACTTCAAACATTAATATTAAGATAAAAGAAAAAGAAAAGTTTCTAGTACACTAACATATATTTGACATTATCACAGCATACAGCAAACAGCAATTGTTGCCCAATTATCTTGAATCTTAAATTAAATCTTTCTAATCATGTATGAATAAGGCAATGGTAAATATTGTAGATCCAGATCAGCCAGCTCCCATTTGAAGGATTTTTACTATTTGCTGCAGAGCCTTAAGCAAAACATTAAGTTACCTTTGCATTTTATTGTTAGAAGATGACTAAGAACTTGTATAGGTCACTAACACAATGTTGCATGAATATGGGTAAATGTATTGATATTATGATACATGAAGATTGTGTTTATCAAGTTACATGCTACACCAGACAGTGTGTTTTACCTTATATAGTAGGGGTTGTTTAAAGGCCCCTCCCCTCAATAAAGAAATAAGCATAGTTTTTCCCCTAAAATTAAAAATTCACCTCCTACAAATTTCAAAAATTTAGTGGACTATGATAATCTAATGGTGAAATTCAAGAACAATAAAAAATAAAGAAATGGTCTTGTTATAAACGTCCAAGATGTATGATAGCAAATAAAAAAAACTTTAAAAAATGCACATTTTTTCCCCCCTTTTTAATAAATGCCACTTAATTACCCTTTCTTAAATGCTCCATTGCCTTTATCAGAAAAAAATTCAGCCACACCTTTGGTCAGGATATCCAGGTATTATCTGTAGAGGTCATGAAAGGTCAACTGAAATAATCATGCCATTGAAAGAGTCCATCTTAACCTGCACACACCTGCACAGTAAGGAATTATAAGTATGTGACTAAACACTCAACTACAGGTGTACACCAACAAATATTGTAATACTTTATGATGGAAAAATATTCTTTCTACAACTTACTACATGTTACAGAATAATACTCAAAATAATCAAAACTATTGCAACATTTAAAAAAATACCAAGGAAAAAATACTATAAAAATTATTTTAAAATGTGTAAGGGAGTAATGCAATGATCTTAAAAAAAGCTGTGATTCTAACCTAATATTCAATTTTCTTTGCAGCTTTCTAAGTTCATGGAAATTTGAGACAGTTAATAAAGCCGGATGTAATTTACCTCTCTTTCTGCCACTAAATTTCCTTTTCTTTCTGCCTGCCAAAAGTGATTTCATTTATAAATTACAAGAGATTGCATCCAAATATTTAGTCAATAATCAATTGTGAATGATAGATTGAGGAATGGTCGCTGTGCACAGACTTGATTAAGGCTAAAAGAAAAGGTACTGTTGACTATATTTTGTGTTGACACAGAAAAGAGTGCATAAAAGAACAAATCAAAGTTCAAAGCACAAGATTTAAAACAGAACCATGTTTCTTTAGACTTGAATAATTGCAATTTTTTATATTTCTACCCTTCTGATAGGAGTTGAAAGGCATCATGTGCATCAGTATTTTAAAAGACGCACCATTTGTTTAATAAACAATAACAAAAATTACCCTCTTATTCATGTAAGTTTATTGTATGTGACATTTATATGTTACACTAGTTAATTGTATGTGACATTAATATATGTTAGACTAGTTTATTGTATGTGACATTAATATATGTTAAACTAGTTTATTGTATTTGACATTTATATGTTAGACTAGTTATGTGACATTGATATATGTTAGACAAGTTCATTGTTGGCGACATTTATATATGTTAAGACTAGTTTATTGTTTGTGACATTGATATATGTTAGACTAGTTTATTGTTTGTGACATTAATATATGTTAGACTAGTTTATTGTTTGTGACATTAATATATGTTAGACAAGTTCATTGTCTGTGACATTTATATGTTAGACTAGTTTCTTGTATGTGACATTGATGTATGCTAGACAAGTTTATTGTATGTGACATTAATACATGTTAGACTAGTTTCTTGTATGTGACATTAATATATGTTAGACTAGTTTATTGTATGTGACATTAATATATGTTAGACTAGTCTCTTGTATTTGACATTTATATGTTAGACTAGTTATGTGACATTGATATATGTTAGACAAGTTTATTGTTGGCGACATTTATATATGTTAAGACTAGTTTATTGTTTGTGACATTGATATATGTTAGACTAGTTTATTGTATGTGACATTAATAAATGTTAGACTAGTTTCCTGTATGTGACATTAATATATGCTAGACAAGTTTATTGTATGTGACATTGATAGCAAAACAATGAAGATATTTCTTTTGACCTTTGTCACAGAATCAATGTTCTATTTTTAGATACACTGCAACAACACAACGATGGTCATATTGGCAACATTCCGAAGCCATTATTGGTGAAGGAAGACTTATGTCTGTGTAGAACCACTGGCACAGTATATGTCTAGTAAACCTTGTACTCAATACATTGGTTGATATGTGACAATTCTGATGTGCACTAACAATTTAGAGTTGGCATAAACATCATAGGACATAGATTGCTACATTTAGGATCATCTGGATTTCTGGAAAATAGAGGACCACACAGAAAACAAACCATCATGGGATGGGTTTTAACTCGAGTACACACAGATATATGAATCATCAAAGGGCAACCATGACTAAATGTAGAATTAAAAGTTCCTGGCCTATCAATTCATACAAATGCATTTTTTCTCTTTGTGTGAGCACAAAAATGGCCAATTGGTTACTTTCATTTGTTTGCTAATTTCTGGCCAATATGGTTCGAGAACACACAAAGGTTAAAAGGGGTTAAAGACTGACAATTAGTTAAGTAAGAAAATACCATACATAATGATCATGCACAAAAGTGAATGGTTGATTAATGTGCAGGAATGAAAAAAAAATGTAAATATGAGTTTATTGTATTTTACTTATACTAGATGTACTATGGCAATACTGGTGTCAGGGTGTTTTCAGCAGAACTTAGAAAATACTTGATTTCCTAAAAGTTGGTATCTGACAGTTCGGATCAAAAATATTTTCATTAAACATCTTCAAGAACTATTGTTACCTGAACAGATCTTGCAAAATGCAGTTTATTTATGTCCTACACCTGTCCGACAGGTGTACCATAACGTCAAAATAGTCATTATAAACATATATTTCCTATCTGAGCCACACTGCACAGTTTGCTTTAAATGAACTTTTATTTAAAGAAAACTATGTGACCACTTATGTTTTAGCTCATCCATTTCATCCACTGTGGCGACGATGTTTAATTTTAGCAGAATCCTGACTGTTCTTATTTATGGATTCGAAAAGACCGAACATTTGAAGCGTTGATTAACAAGTTTTACTGCCCCAGAACTAAGATACTGTTGAAAATCGTCAAAGTTTAGACTAAAGTATGATATTTTTCTACAGAAATAATGCACAAACACCCCAAACAGAGATCAGATATTGTTAGATATATCATATATAAACAAACCATTGGATACAATCTTTAAAGTATAGTAGAACACCAAAATCATGATCTCCTGCTTAAACCTACAGATAAATTATCTTATTTATTCACCATTCATATAACAACAAGTTTATTTCTAGCACCCACTCCCTGACAGCCACAGACCCAAGCACCAGATGTGGTCATGTGCCTTCGACAGAAACAAACAACATTTACACCAGAGAATTCAATAACCATCTGTGAACAGACAAAATTAATGGTTCATTCATTACAAAAATGTCAACAGCAACCCACACATGTATTAAAAGTTTGTGAGTCTAAGAGAAAAGGAAAACAACTTAATACATATAGCACAAAGCAGTGGCATCTTGACCTTTTTGAAAGCAAAAAGTACAATGTTGCTTTTGTTTTGTCTGAAAAACATTGCAAGTACACACAAATACTTACTACAGGGGTGTCCAGCTATTTTTGTGAAAGAAAATCACAAATGTCTGAGTAGAATCACTAGTGCACAAAGGTCAGTCAAAAAAAATTTACCATTCCTTGAAAAGTATTTTATAAAATGTATGTTAATAATATACTATAGAATATTGTTACCTTTCTGTTACAGTAAGTGTTTATTTATCTGAGATAATTTTCAATGTTTCAAGCCCAATTCTTGTACAAATCAGATTTTCCTACTAATAAATAAAGTGTGGGTGGATCCTGTACAATGCACATCTTAGAGACATAATGAAAACCTGGTAAGTTTTAATAAGACATTGGACCTCTTTTACTACAGATCCAATAAAGACCTACCTACCACGCGAAAACAGCATTTCCCACTGGATTTGTTGGACAATCTTAGAAGTTAACAGGAATCAAGCCATCAAACAAAGAGTGGGTGAACAATTAAATAGGGCAAATGATCCATATGGCTTATATATTTACTGCTAGATAGTGAATCAAAGAGGTGCTAGTCAAAAATTCAATCTTAAAAAGTTTTAATAAAAAACAATACCATTGTGTAAGTGACCCCAAATACAATAGTGGCCATCTTCTTATAATAAACAATGTTCCTAAGTTACAGGATTGTGGCCCACACATTCCCTTGATATTGATTGGAAATAAAGTGGTCTACCAACCCACACCTACTGAACAATAGCCTCCCTCTCTTTCAAGCTAATGTTTAAATATGGTAGAATTAGGTAATGCATGATTATCAATTAATGAAATACAATGGTAAAATGTATTATTCCCCACTTTTATTAGTCTTTCTACCAAAAGAAACATAACAACATCCAAAGAGC
Source organism: Sinonovacula constricta (assembly GCA_007844125.1). Classification (NCBI taxonomy): domain Eukaryota; kingdom Metazoa; phylum Mollusca; class Bivalvia; order Cardiida; family Solecurtidae; genus Sinonovacula; species Sinonovacula constricta. The sequence goes on from CM017558.1 coordinate 81,960,228, forward strand.
ATCATTTTTCCATCATGATAAAACTTTTTACTACAGGTTTCAACTAAATCTGTCTATAATTCTAGCTCTGGACATAAACATGTGAAATAAAGCATGTTTGTCAATCAACAGGCAATAACTTCATAAACAGACAGCAACTGGTAAAAATAATTGATGGGCATCATTTCCCCATTATCATGAACTTTGGACTAAGTATCATTTAAATCAAATTAAGAATTATTGACTTCTGGCTCTGGACAAAAAAGAGTGACTGTGGAACCAAAAGCAATATCACTCCATCTTAAACAGGGGATAACATCAGTCTTGTTATAATTTCCTTTGCTTTATACACTTGTCCAGTACTGATTGGTCTGGTGTTTGTACTGTTATGTCTTTCCTTTCTTTGTGCAGTTCTATGCAAGCACCAAGAAATTATATTTTTATTAAGAGAGAAATGTCTAACACAAATTATATTAACTTCCTTTATTCACCCTCAGACTGAATGTCTTTCATCAACAAAGGAAATCTGCCACATATTATACCAAGAATCATCCCTACTAAATATGCGTGCATACAGTAAGCCTTTAGCCTTTATAAAATCCTGGTGGGCGTAGTCTCAATAAGACAGTGGCATTTTGTTAACTACGGATCCAATAAGGACCTAACTGCTACAGAAACAAACATTTCCTATTAGATTTATGGGACAACACAAGACAATGACAGCTGATTGGAATAAGTTATCAAACAATGGACGGGGCAACAATAACATGGGGGAAATACAGAACATGCCAAAAATTCTGGAAACCCATCAAATAACAAACATCTATATGTGGCTTTCGACAAAAAAAACAACAACATATGACTGGAAGCCAAAGGTGGCAGGTTTAAAAATGTAAGTTTCAAAACCTTTTATATAACCTTGTTTAATAACATTCATAATAGACTTAGACTTAGGTCCAATTTCAGTATTTGGTATCTTAGAACTGTAGAGCAGAGAATGGCAGTAGGTATCAATGTCCATCTCAGCAAAAGGTTGCTTATTCAATCCTTTTAAGACACAAAACCACGGGAGGCCCCGGGTTCCATCCCAGGCCACGATATACCAAAGTCATTAAAAATGGTATTGATATAGCTCCTTTGCTAACACTCAAGCCAATATAAGGGCAGTTCACAACTGGTTGGCCCGGTGTCAGGATAATGCGACTGGGAGTGGTATCATGCCAGGTGTTCACAGCGTGCTATACACAGTGAAGGCAGCATTATAACTTCATCAAGAGGACACCTTCTCCAGATAACTGATGGTGGGACGATAAACCCAATAAACAAACAAACACAAAACCTTCATGACATCCATATTAATCCTGCAATCTACAAAAGTACAAAGAGATGTAGATATGATGTTATTCTAGGACTGCTGAGCAGAAAAAAGATATTCAGACTTTATAAGAACACTGAATCTGCATAAAGAGGAAGGATTAATGTCTACTGATATAAGTGGCATAGCAGATAACAAACAGGATCCAATGAGCAAGGGGTCGCACATTCTGATCAGAAGTAATATGTAGATACGGCTATATAAATGTCAAAATATATAATGGTTGTACAATGTTGTACTAATAAATCAATGAAAATCACTGTTTTGTAACTAGTGAAACAGCTACATTTGTATGTTGTTTTTCGCTTTTGTCAACCTTGTTTTTGCCATTTTCTTTCTAGAAGCCCTATTAATGCATCTTATTTACAGGGCTATTTTCTGGTCTAAAACTGGTTGTTGTTTGTCTGAGAATGATGTCATTTTAAGAAACTCTGTGCAGGAAACTGACATCTATACCTGATGTATGTTTGGTTATTTTTGTTTGGACCTAACTGAATAATTGATAGGCTGTGGTTTATGTAAGGAGATAGCAGGTCGTGATCAACTTTCTTCAGTCTCTACGAACACGTCATTGCTTTCTGGTTTATTGGTCATTGATCTAGCTCAAGGCCCATAACCAGCTTCTTGTTGTAGCATTATTCAAGGACTTCTTTATTCAAGGACCACTCTATTCAAGGACCTCTCTATCCAAGGACCTCTCTATTTAAGGACCTCTCTATTTAAGAACCTTCCTATCCAAGGACCTCTTCATCCAAGGATAGACAGAATATGTTTTGTGTTAATACACTGCAATAAAACATACTACTTGTAAAACTTAGTTATCTGTTTACAACTACATGCAAAAATAATTACATGCCCTTTTAGAGACAAAGCAGCATTTTAATGAGGTCTTCATCTTCTAGAAACAGGTGGCTGATCTACATCTTTACTATTTGCCCACCTAAACATTCCTAAACAGTCTAAGGTTTCTTTGAAACAGTTAATTAAGTTGTTCACATAAACCTATCTAACCAATCAGTTTAAGTGTGAAGCATGTGGTGAATTAATGACCATACAAAAAAGTGCTTTTTGTTTGTGTGCTGTTTGTATGTTTTTTGTTTGTGTTTTGTTTGTTTGTATACTTTTTGTTTGTGTGCTGTTTGTATGTTTTTGTTTGTGTTTTGTTTGTTTGTATACTTTTTGTTTGTGTGCTGTTTGTTTGTATACTTTTTGTTTGTGTGCTGTTTGTTTGTATACTTTTTGTTTGTGTGCTGTTTGTAAGCACATGAACAGAAACTAGAATAACCATAGGGGAAGGAGTTGTAAACAATTCACAGAACTGTCCATTCTCGCTATGCCCCTTGTCCCAACTATGCCTTACAATACATCCAGACCACGGTTACCCAATCAATACACCTGTATGGCAGGGATTGATTTTAAGACCATTTAAAAAAAATCCCAAAAGGAACAAAACCCATTCTGGATGATTGATATGTGTAATTTGTGTCACATATCCTGTATGTATAACCTGTATTACTTGTGATATACTTATGAACAGCTGCATCAGACAGCTCCCAGCAGGGATATATATATACCAGTATGTTACATGACAGGGTTGATATACTTAAAAACAGAGACTGAGCAGCAAATAGGATACATCCTGATCAGACAGCTCCCAGCAGGGATATATATATGTTACATGACAGGGTTGATATACTTATAAACAGAGACTGAGCCGCAAATAGGATAGATTCTGATCAGACAGCTCCCAGCATGGATACATATGTTACATGACAGGGTTGACATACTTATAAACAGAGACTGAGCAGCAAATAGGATAGATTCTTATCAGACAGCTCCCTGCAGGAAGTTCCCTGATCTCGATCTACACTATTTGCCTTATAAGTATGCGAATAGCAGGCTAAGAGTGTGAGCAAAATCTCACCAATGGCTTTATAATAACTGTAAAAAAGTTGTGGGTTTTTTTCATTATTTTTATAAACAATCAATATATTTTGTAGACTAAAGCCTCATCAACATTATGTACAATTTGTTTGTTTTAAGATTACATAGCTATCTTGCAGCATCCATTTTTTATATGTCTACATAAAATCCACCTTAAAATCTTCATGCTTTAACTAATTGTTTATAGTCACAACAAACATAGGACGAACTTTCTGCAACTGACATCCAGGTAGCAGATGACCTGAAGTTAAAATTATAGTTTCAATCATCCCTGACTGGACATGTCAGATCTATTTTGAAATCTGGCATTAATGATGCCCCAGTCTGTGAATGTCCTCTCTCAGAGAAACAGCACGCTGCTGAGATCATATTCATAAAAAAACTTAAGTCATTCTAACTATAATTTTTTTTTACATAAATTGAATTTATAAAAATGTAATTCCTAAGAAATTTCTTAATTTAAGTAAGAAAAAGTAAGATTCTTTTTGCATATGATCCTTGAGCTACATATGTCACAAATATATGGTCCCTGAGTTACATATGTTCCAAATATATTATCACTGAGCTACATATGTCCCAAATATATGATCCCTGAGCTAAATATGTCCCAAAAATATTATCACTGAGTTACATTTGTCCCAAATATATGATCCCTGACCTACATATGTCCCAAATATATGATCCCTGAGCTAAATATGTCCCAAATATATTATCACTGAGCTACATATGTCCTAAATATATGATCCCTGACCTACATATGTCTCAAATATATGATCCCTGAGCTAAATATGTCCCAAATATATTATCACTGAGCTACATATGTCCTATATATATGATCCCTGACCTACATATGTCTCAAATATATGATCCCTGACCTACATATGTCCCAAATATATTATCACTGAGCTACATATGTCCCAAATATATGATCCCTGAGCTAAATATGTTCCAAATACGTGACCCCTGTTCTGCCAATGTTTCAAATGTCCCTGACTTACATATGTAACAAATATATGTTCCCTAAACTACATTTGTCCCCAAAATATGGTCCCTCAGTTACATATGTCCCATATATAGGGTCCCTGAGCTATATATGTCCCAAATGTCCCTGCATTACATATGTCACAAATATATGATCCCTCAGCTACACATGTCCCAAATATATCATCCCTCAGCTACATATGTTCCAAAGAGCTACATATGTTCCAAATATATGAACCCAGACCTACATATCCCAAATTATGATCCCAGAGCTACATACGTCCCATATGTCCCAGAGCTACATATGTCCAAAATAAATGGTCCCTGAATTACATTTGTCCCACATATATCATCCATGAGCATCTATGTCCCAAATATATCATCCCTGAGCTACAGGTCCCAAGTATATGATCCCTGAGCTTTATATCCCAGATATGTGATCACTGAGCTACATATGTCCCGAATATTGATCCCCGAGTTACATATGTCCCAGATATATTATCCCTGAGCTACGTATGTCCCAAATATATGATCCCTGGGTTACATATGTCCCAAATATATGGTCCTGAGTTTAATATGTCCTAAATATATGTTTCCTGAGTTACAAATGTCCCAAATATATCATCCCCAGCTACAAATGCCCCAAATATATGATCCCTGAGCTACTTATTTCCCAAATATATTATCCCTGAGCTACATATGTCCCAAATATATGATCCCTGAGCTACATATGTCCCAAATATATGATCCCTGAGTTACATATGCCCCAAATATATGATCCCTGAGGTACATATGTCTCAAAAATATGATCCCCAAGCTACAAATGTCCCAAATATATGGTCCCTGAAACAACAAGAGGGCCATGATGGCCCTCAATCACTCACCTGATGACACAGGCTTTTAGTAGGCTCAAATCTGGTATCAAGTAATTAAGAGTTATTTACTTTAGAAATCTTTGTTGAAAATTAGACCATTAGTGTGGCCACTGGGTTGATAACATTTTCTAGAATTTTACCAAGTAACCTGCTGAATCCACATTACTCACTTCAAAGCATATGTAAGATTTCATACTGGCAAACATGCTGGCCAAGTTTGGTGAAGATTGGGCAATCAATGTGGCCCCTTAAGTGCTTTCACAAGGTTTGTCTAAATTGTGACCTAATGACCTACTTTTTGACCCCACATGACCCAATAATATACTCATCCAAGATTTAATGCAGACAAACAATCTGATCAAGTTTGGTGAAGATAAGGCTATGAATGTGGCATCTAGTATGTTCACAAGCTTTTTCTAAAATTTGACCTAGTGACCTACTTTTTGAACTCATCCAAGATTTCATGCAGACAAACATTTTGATCAAGTTTGGTGAAGATTGGGCTATAAATGTGGTCTCTAGTGTGTTCACATGCTTTTTCTAAACTTTGACCTAGTTACCTACTTTTTGACCCCACGTGACCCAATAATGAACTCATCCAAGATTTCATGTAGACAAACATTCTGACCAAGTTTGATGAAAATTAGCCAAGTAAAATGGCCTCTAGTGTGTTTACAAGCTTTTTCTAAGATTTGACCTAGTGACCTACATTTTGACCCAACGTGACCCAGTTACGATCCCATCCAAGATTTTATGCAGACAAACATTCTGACCAAGTTTGGTGAAAATTGGCTATAAATGTGGTCTCTAGTGTGTTCACAAGTTTTTCCTAAAATTTAACCAAGTGACCTACTTTTTGACCCCAGGTGACCCAATTATGAACACATCCAAGATTTCATGCAGACAAACATTCTGCATGACAAACAAGTTTGATGAAGATTGGATAAAATCTGTGGTCTCTAGTGTTCGCAAGCAAATATGTTGACAACGATTGACGAACGCCTGACGAAGCGGTATCACAAAAGCTCCCCTTCAGCACGGTCTGCTCAGGTGAGCTAAAAATGTCCAAATGTATCTTGGAAGACATTCTGACATGCATTTGTTTAACCCAATTGGAAGATTAACCACTACAATCAGTTATGAGTCTGCTATAAAACCTACTCATCAGCAGGCAACACACCCACTCCAGACCATTACAAGCCAGCCTAAAGTACAAGCTGTTGCAGTACCACTGTTATATTGGGCGTTAGTAATAACAAGCCTTATCAAATTGAATATGCTGCAAACAAACTTCTGCAGGATACCTGGATTTTTTACACAACCCATCCTGCGGCAAGGAAATTAAATCAATTAAACTGAAAAAATTGTCACTACAAGTGATATTCAAGCAAAGTATATAAGATTTGTGGGGGCAATGCAAAACTGCCAGTAATCTAAAAAAAGACATCTTCCATCTAATTTCTATCCGGCAGGAGCTTCACAAATGAACACCTTAATGGTACCGGTATAATAAATTATAGGTCTGTATTGCATTACAATCCAGATTATGCAAATGTTGCACTTCTATAACTCATTTAGCCCAAAATAGAACACTCAATTTGTATTTATCTCTATCCCTGCATACAAGCCTAGTCACAGAAAGTGTAGGAGACACTGGATGGTTGGGTGTTATTTTCCCCACTAACTATCAGTTCTTTGTTCACAGTATTCTCTAGAAACATATAAAGTGCTGCCTTCACTATAATCACATGCCATCAAACACTTGGCATGATAAAAAATTATCCAGATAATGGACTATTCAGACATTCAGCTTAAGCTGAGTATCAGTAAGGGAGCTAAACCACTACCATTTCACAAGGATGAAATATCACAGCTGGGGGTTGAATAAAGAACCTCCAAAACCTGGAGCCGAAACTGTGCACTGCCTCGGCTTATGTCAAACTGTCAGTCATGAATTGTAACTTACAACTGAATACACAGAAAAACACATCACTCTTACAATCACGCCATCTTATAGGCACCCAATAGAATTTTGACATAAAACTTTTTTTTAAAAAAGCTTTTGTAGTATGCAATAATATTGGATTACAGAAAACAAATACATATGTATTACAAGAAATTGTCCTAAAATTGGTGATAATGAAGTCCAAACTTACCATTAAAATAATGCATTTCTCAACCCAGGCTTGTATGTTTCATTATAAAAAAATCAAAAGTAAGTTCAGACAAGCTTTGTTAAAACTGTTACTTTAACAGTAGCAGGTCAATAATTTTCATCAATGTCAGAATCAGAATACAACTTTAGCGAAAACTTAACAGAAAAATCCTAAAGGGCAGCTTGGACAAAACTTTCTAGTTATCTGGTGTATATATGTTTAAGGTATTTTAGAAGTTGATCAAATGAGTCTGGGGTCATATACAACAAAAAGATACAAATTTGACTTCATCAAAAGATAAAGAGAGTTTCTGGATGTTACAAAACTCACAACGGTCTTGTCCGTAAAGATAACTTTTTACAATAAATCATAACCTTTACCAACACTTCTTGTCTGACTTAATGAAAGCTTTTGATAAATATTTACTCTGGGTTTCAGAATATTACAATACACTTTTCGACAAAAAAACACAGTACCTTCTCAATCCCACAAAGAGAAAACTACAATCCACGCGTATTATGCAAATTAGGACTAAAAATACTGAGAGAAAGAAAACATGAAGCCAATAATAGGCCCCCTATTATTGTGACCCTGTATATAGCAAAAACCTGCTGTGATATTGCCAAATGTGGCTTACAGGCTGAATTTAGAGCAGCTGATTAGCAGAAACACTAAACCATCATTAAGAGAAACTTCCAAAATTAGAACACTGAGAATTTGAAGGAAATTGCCCTGAGGCATGAGAAATACTAATCTTGTGGTATTATGAAACTTAATAGTGAAACTGACAAATGATTAAAGACAATATTCTTTAAGTTAATTCATTTGATGCAAACAAATTTGAAGACAAATTTTGGTGCTTGAAGGATAGTGCATGAATTAATGAACCTTTAGTAAAACCGATTTTATTACCAAATTAGTAAAATAGGAAAATTTTCTGTTACCTTAAATAATTTATTTTATTTTTTTATGTAAAATCCCTATCAATCAAAATGTTACTACTTCTGTTTGAGATCAACTGATTTAAAGTAATGACTGGTAGTTTGTGGCCCTAACTTAAGAAGAAAAACAGAACTGCTGTTGAAGATGGTATCTGACAGCTTGCCTATATAAATTTCATGTAACAATACCGTACCACTGCTTTAGGGAATTAGGGCATAAATAAACTCTTAATTTGGTACAAGTAAAGACAGTTTTGAACACGGACTTTATTGTTAGAGAGTTTAAATCACTATAAAAATACTCTAAAAGTTCAATTATTCCAAATCTATAAATAATCATTTAAGTGATCTCTGCTAAAAATATATATTGTTGTCAGAGAGAATTACCTGGATGACGATGTAACGTAATCTCAAAAATGAGTTGTCACGTGGTTTATTTAGTTAAAAATGGTTATCTCTGCAGTGTGGATAGGAAATATCCGTTTGCAGTGGGAAATGGAGATTAATGTTTCACTGTTCACATTAATCTAGGGCAGCAATATTTTGGTTCAATCTGTCGGATACAACCTTTAAAACAATGTCGTAATTTGGCTACTTGTTAAGTCCATTTATTCTAGTCTATGTCAATGCATTTATCACTATGGTTTACATTTAGCACTTAAGTCCATTTTAGGAACTATACAGTCATTTGCATGCTAGTGTAAATATTTAATAATAATTTGAAAGTTTTAATATCGGAACTGGTAGCAGAATCGACAAAGTATCAGATTCTGATATGGGAAGTCCCAGGTGCAGGCCCAAACTGTACATCGAATGTACTAAATTTGTTTAAAATGGTAATGATGTAGCTCCTTTTGTAAGGCTCAAGCAAGTTTAAATGGACTATCCCTGAATAGCTTTAAGTTTTTTTGGGATGTGAGAAGTTTATTTTCCCTCTAAGCTGCAATCACATGTTCAATTAAGTCAAATGGTACAAGATGAACTAGGATTGATGAAACATTTTAGTGACAATAAACCGTGACAATGAAATGGGCCATCCAGCGACCTTTATTATGTACATATTTTTAATTTTTTAAATGTCACAGTACAAATACATGCAAATGAACACATACATGCTACTCAGCTTGTGGCATCTAATGATGTAAACCACTCTGAAGTAAGTGTGGGACATAATGCAATAAGGAAGCACCTTCTTCAATCAATGTGTTGTTTTAATACAGTCTTCCATCAAACCATCAGCACTGTAATGAATTAGATCTAACCTTCCAATGACCTTCAATATGACCTTGAGATGACATAGTTAACACCTCACACAGTAATCTCATTTCACCTCTCTCCTCCATCATGTATTTGTCAGTTAGATCTACTTTTTAACACAAAGCAAAGTTTGTGATTCATGAAGCGATGTGTGTTACTTATATTTTAGAAATCTGCTTACAACATCTGAAGGTTACGTACGTCTATAGACTGCAGCAAATTATGCAAATCTAAATCAGACTACTGAGCAAAAGAGGTGTTGACATTCACTCATGTCTGTCAGACAGTTACTGGTATTTTTTTTTTTGGCAGCAAATAAACTGATTTCATAAGCTGGTCAGCCTGAATGTTGACCACCCTGACTGGTCCTTTTGACCACCTTTACCAGTCCTCTTGACCACCTTTAACAGTCCTCTTGACCACCCTGACTGGTCCTTTTGACCACCTTTACCAGTCCTCTTGACCACCTTTAACAGTCCTCTTGACCACCCTGACTGGTCCTTTTGACCACCTTTACCAGTCTCTTGACTAACTTTACCGGTCCTCTTGACCACCTTTACCGGACCTCATAGGATTGGGATTGGGATTTGCCTGCATTTTTTCCAATACTGTGCAACAAAATTTCTATCATTATTGCACATGGGCACTTGGGGTGCCCAGGGACTGAAACCCGGCTAATCCACTTTGATGACACCGACTAGTCAGGCATAATGCTGTCCCCTTAGCCCCGAGCGTTAGGAGGGAAGCCTTTTCTACCTACTTTAAATTCCTTGGTTTGACCCAGCATGGGTTTGAACCCGAGACCTCCCGATCCGCAAGCCAATGCTCTACCACTTGAGCTATTGTGGCCGATCACCAGTCCTCTTGACATCTTTACCAGTCCTCTTGACCACCTTTACTGGTCCTCTTGACCACCTTAAACGGTCCTCTTGACCACCTTTAGTTGTCCTCTTGACCACCTTTACTGGTCCTCTTGACCACCTTAAACGGTCCTCTTGACCACCTTTAGCTGTCCTCTTGACCACTTTTACCGATCCTATTGACCACCTTTAATGGTCCTCTTGACCACCTTTACCAGTCCTCTGTCCTTTTGACCACCTTTAACGGTCCTCTTGACCACTTTTACCGATCCTATTGACCACCTTTAACGGTCCTCTTGACCACCTTTACCGGTCCTAGGTCCTTTTGACCACCTTTAATGGTCCTCTTGACCACTTTTACCGATCCTATTGACCACTTTTAACGGTCCTCTTGACCACCTTTACCGGTCCTCGGTCCTCTTGACCACCTTTACTAGTTGTAATTGTGCATAGCAGGTTAGGCACTAAAAGTGTCATCATCATCTTCAATCTTGCATTTATTACAAGCCATTCATTCAACTGACCTGAACATTTTCTTGGCAAGTCTTATAATACTTTTTGTCTCTGAAGACAATTATTGAGCTAAGGTTTCTGTCAACTAGTACTAATTGCTTCATCTAAATGAAGGACTCGGGGTAATTAGCAATGACTGCTGCCTACTGCTACATAAGTAGTCTATAATGGAATGGTCATGTAGGAAGAAATTTTCACAGATTGCACATCATTATGGTTTATGACAAAGAAAAGTTCTAAAATAATAAAATAATATGTCTCCTTTTGAATGTATATTAGTTGTCAGAGAGAACTAATGAGAGACTTACAGAGATATTATATGTATGCCTATGTTAACCTTTACCGTATAACATTTGCTTAATAACCCATACTTACAATTAGCAACATTTCAAATCAATGTACAGATATACTAAACATACTGCCAGAATTTGTAGCTATCCATGTCGAATGATTCAGTTCTGGCAGCTTCTTGCTGGCAGCTGGCTGATCTTGATCTACATTACACGTATCTGCTTAAACCTTATCAACAAGCTGGCTAAGGGTCTGGTTTTAAACACAACAATAACATTTTTAATCCTCAAAGTTTGGTAGGCCTACAGATACTTTGTACTCAGGGTATTGTTGTTGGGCAGAGTATTAGATACCATGTTGGGCATTTGCAATAGAAACAAGACTTACAGAAAGATGTTCACTTTTTAGGCAACCCTTATCCTGCTACATTTGTTTATAACTTTGTAATATATAATAACAAATATTTATTTATTCTAAGATAACAACATATTACAAGATACTGCCAACATGGAGCATACTGATCTAGATCTACACTATATGCCTATTACTGGTCAATATGCTGCGCCCTTACAGGTTAAAATTTAAATGTTACGCTGACAATATTTCAGCTAATAGAAGAGGATACAGAGATTCTTTACACTAATGAAACTGGTTTTGCATTAAAAAAGGTGCACTTCCTCTTCCTGAAGAAAAAAATAAAACTGTCATAGACAGTATATCCCCCACCAATTGATACTGTCAGAGACGGTATATGCCCCACCAATTGATACTGTCAGAGACGGTATATCCACCACCAATTGATTCCGTCAGAGATGGTATATCCCCAACCAATTGATACTGTCGGAGACAGTATATCCCCCAACAATTGATACTGTCAAAGACGGTATATCCCCCAACAATTGATACTGTCAGAGACAGTATATCCCCCACCAATTGATACTGTCAGAGATGGTATATCCCCCTCCAATTGATACTGTCAGAGACAGTATATCCCCCAACAATTGATACTGTCAGAGACGGTATATCCCCCACCAATTGATACTGTCAGAGATGGTTTATTCCCCACCATTTGATACTGTCAGAGACAGTATATCCCCCACCATCTGATACTGTCAGAGACGGTATATCCCCCACCAACTGATACTGCCAGAGATGGTATATCCACCACCAATTGATACTGTCAGAGACGGTATATCCCCCAACAATTGATACTGTCAGAGACGGTATATCCCCCACCAATTGATACTGTCAGAGACAGTATATCCCCCACCAATTGATACTGTCAGAGACGGTATATTCCCCACCAATTGATACTGTCAGAGATGGTATATCCCCAACCAATTGATACTGTCAGAGACGGTATATCCACCACCAATTGATACTGTCAGAGACGGTATATCCCCCAACAATTGATACTGTCAGAGACAGTATATCCCCCACCAATTGATACTGTCAGAGACGGTATATCCACCACCAATTGATACTGTCAGAGACGGTATATCCCCCACCAATTGATACTGTCAGAGATAGTATATCCCCCACCAATTGATACCGTCAGAGATGGTATATCTCCCACCAATTGATACTGTCAGAGACGGTATATCCCCCACCAATTGATACTTCTTTCATTACTTTATATAAAGAAAACGGCAAGAAATATGTAATCAATTTATCAATAATATTGTGGTTATCATCTTGATAAAAGAAAAAGAATTGTGCAATCTCAAAAAGTGATATGTGCTGTAGATGCTGACAAATAGTGCAAAACAGAAATACTATTCAGGGGCCATGACTCTGTGTTAAATGGTCAGACCAGAACATGCCAGTAATATGCATCTCCTTTTGGTATTGAAAGTTTCCACGAAGATTCACTGAAATCCAGTCAGTAGTTGCCGAAAAAATAGCATGGCAATGAAGATCAGAAGGATGGAAGAATGGACAGAAGGACAGATGGATTGACAACAACAAAACAATATCCCCCTCCAGATTCTATTTGGCTGGGAATAATAAAGCCATCAAAATAATTTAATATAACATATATTAATAGGACTAAATATCAAATATAATAATATGACTTTTGTCCACCTTTACCAGTCCTCTTGACCACCTTTACCAGTTACTTGACCACCTTCACCAGTCCACTTGACCACCTTCCCCAGTCCTCTTAATGACTTTTACCAGTCCACCTGACCACCCATTACCGGTCCTCTTGACCACCTTTACCAGTCCTCTTGACCACCTTCACCAGTCCATTTGACCACCTTCCCCAGTCCTCTTGATGACTTTTACCAGTCCACCTGACCACCCATTACCGGTCCTCTTGACCACCTTTACCAGTCCTCCTGACCACCCATTACCAGTCCTCCTGACCACCCATTACCAGTCCTCCTGACCACCCTTTACCAGTCCTCCTGACCACCCATTACCAGTCCTCCTGACCACCCAATACCAGTCCACCTGATTACCCTTTACCAGTCCTCCTGACCACCCTTTACCAGTCCTCCTGACCACCCATTACCAGTCCTCCTGACCATCCATTACCAGTCCTCCTGACCACCCATTGCCAGTCCACCTGACCACCCTTTACCAGTCCACCTGACCACCCATTACCAGTCCTCCTGACCATCCATTACCAGTCCTCTTGACCACCTTTACCAGTCCTCCTGACCACCCATTACCAGTCCTCCTGACCATCCATTACCAGTCCTCCTGAACACCCATTACCAGTCCTCCTGATCACCCATTACCAGTCCTCCTGACCACCCATTACCAGTCCACCTGACCACCCTTTACCAGTCCTCCTGACCACCCATTACTGGTCCTCTTGATCACCTTTACCAGCCCTCTTGACCACCTTAAACGGTCCTCTTGATGTAGATGTAAATTAAAGCTATTTATAATTATAACATGTAAGAAAACAAATAAACATCATAATGACAATTTTTTTGGGTGCTTTACAACAATTAAGTAAAACTTAAAATTGCTATTGTATTTATTCGGAATAAACAAACTTTAAATTGCTATTGTATTCCAAATAAAAAAGAATTATTTATCTAGATAAAATACCATTACCATGTACAAGATTGTACATGAAGCAATATGCTTGCAGGGTTTCTCTGTCACCAAGATACATACAAACAACATATGTATGCAGAATGTCATAGTTAAAACATTCCAAGACACCAGCTGTTGAAGGGAATCAATACCAGAACCATCAAAACAAGTAACAAGTATGTACATACAAGACAACAACAAGACATATGAAGTAAATTTGCATTTCCATTGTGTTGTTTACTTTTGGGGTCTAAACAGCCAACCAGAAATTATCAACTTATTTTTACATTATAGATAGATTAAATAATCAACATCAGGAAAATAATGAGGATAAAACCTTGACAAAATTATTACACTTAACAGGTTCCACATTCTTTTAAATCACAATTTATGGAAGAAAGCAAACTGGCTGGGAATGTGTCAAAAGTCCTCAAGATTATTAGATTAATACAGTTGTACTGGCTTTATATGCTAAAAATCCTATACAGAAGATCTAATATATATGAAATCAAAGGCAAAGATTCATATATTTTATTTTTTCATAATGAAAAATTGTTTTAAGACATGATTTTCAACAATTTGGTAATTTTTTATCAATGGGTACTAAGTTCATGTATATAATTTTGTATTGGAATGATTGGGAATGGATCCATTTGTGTCAAAGAAGGAAGAAATGATGAAATCTTGGTCTATACTCCGAGGGATTGTGCAGACAGGTAGCCTGACCAGGCAGCCAAGGATCTCACATGTACATTGATGACAACAAAAGAAAACCCACAGACTGGAATATATACTGAAAGAATGCCATGATTTAAGCAATTTAATATAAAACCATGTATATCTAATGTTTGGTAATTTCTTCTGTGCCATTTGGGGTGGTTATTACTACTGCACAACTTGACAAGTAGTTAAAGGACTCCAGGTACTTCCATTGTACTCCTCAAAATAATGACATGTGGAGTAAAATATAAAAACACATGAGTATTTTCATTTTTTTTTATATTGGGTTGTAAGCTTATACACTCTTGCTTACAATATAAGAAATTTGCATTATCTTTATAAGCAGGTTATGAAGCACTACTACTGAATTTCTCAAGTTTTTTATTTTTGGAAAATTGCATTTAGCATCACACTACATGATAAACACTTTTTGGTTATTAAAAAAATCACTAATTAATCTTAGTTAAAATATGCATTCAATTAATAAAATTTAGATTTACATACTTATGAATCCAACGTAATTAGTGTGTTATATTAGAATATATATAATATTATATGATGCCCCTATATAGCTCACCTGAGTGCCATATATATTAACCCTGGTACTATGCTTTTTGACAGATCAGAATTCTTTTAACATTTTTGATACAAAACGAAAAGGAATACATCAACCACACATCAAAGATCTAGCTCTTGTGGTTTCTGAAAAGATGATCTTAGTAGTTTTCCTATATAGCCATATAGGGAAAATGGCCAAATCCTTGGCGGCCATGTTATTTGATGGATCAAAATGTTTTAAGCAATCTTGATACAGGACCATCCAAGGAACATGGATATCAAGTATCAAGGCTTGTAGTTTTTGACAAGTAAGCTATATATGGAAAATGGCCATGCCTTTTGAACAAACTTAATACTGGGCCACCTAGAAAATGAATACCAAATATCAAGGCTCTAGCTTTAAAAGTTTTTTTCTGACAAGAAAAATTTCTAATCTGTCCTACACTAAGCCTTAAACGAAAAATGGCCACACCCCTGGCGGCCATGTTTTTTGTCATAGCTATCTGAACAACTTTTTGTTCCCCCCGCCTGCTCCAGCTTCTGAAAATGTTTGGCCCAATTAGGCCCAGCAGTTTCAGAGGAAATGTTGTTTGAAAATGTTGATGGAAGGGTGATGTAAGATGCCAGATGATCACAACAGCTCACCCTGAACAATAGCTCAGGTAAGTTAAAAAAGAGATAATTAATCAAGCTAGCTTGGCCCCTTTACAATTTGTTCATGTAGATCATGTTAGGTCTCATGCATTAGTTTTGGTAACTTAAATTCTTCACAGATAGCACACTTATGTCTAAATGCTGATTTTACATTTTAATAGGCGTTTTCCATTCTCATCTAGACAAACCCCTTTTGACCACTTTCAAATGTTTTTTTTTTAGTTACTTGTTCCTATCATGTGTTTTTGTCTGTCTACCATTTACAACAGCAGTAAAATTGTGCTAAATAATATGTGATAGCATACTTTTGGTGTCAATAGGTAGTTTTGTTTGGAAATAAATAGAAAATTTTTGGCAGACACAAGGAACCAGTAATTCTACAATTCGATGATCTAGTGAATGCGTAGGTTTAACTGAGCATTAATAGTTAAAATACAGAAGCAATAAACATTTTGTTGCACTCAGGAATATAAGATGTCACTCCCAGCAAGCTTGATTTTTTTGGGAAGCTGGGCCAAAGATTTGTTTTATACATGAAATGAAATTTATCATATATTCTGAAAACCAACCTGCTGATATTGAGCACGTTAATTATAACTTGATGTGTATTCTGAAAATTAAGATTGTATTTTCACCTACCAGCTTCAAAGTCCATAACTATGGCAAGGATTTTAGATAAGGGTTATGATAATTCAGTGGTGAATGAGGCAGAGACTTATTATGCATGCACATCCAGACAGATTATTGCAATCTTTATGCCCTTTGTCATTTCATAGTAATGCATAAAGGTTGTAACAATTAAATTAAGGGCAAAACTAAGGTCTGAATGTTCATCCAGCCTCCAGGTAATAAAAAGACAAGATCTGTCAGAAAACAGTGTGCTTCATTTATCTGAGGACTGGAGAGAAAAATGAAGTCAAAAGGGCACAACCCTCCAAAATTAATCTTAGGGTTTACCTGTCCTTTTAGAACTTGGTTTCCCTGTGGATAGTAGACAAGTACTCTTAGTTTAAAGTGAATGCTAGACAGTCACACTTTTCTTCACAGGGACCTTAAACAAACATGCGGGCAAAAGGGCCATGACAATAGTTTGTTGTCTTCTAAAAATGAACGTAAAAATGATACTTAGTTACCAATTCTTTTTATTATTAATCTAAAATTATATTTATTATTTGATACTGTTCTTGACTTCACAGAAGATTGTTCACATTCCTTCAACACCGTCAGGTTATGTTTACATTCCAGTTGAACAATGGGGTTATTTATTAAAACAAAACCTGAAATGCCAACACTGCATTTTTTTTAAACTATCATAACATACAACTTGCGCTGCATTTGCTTATTTACATTAAGATGTTTTACTGCATTTATAAAAGCAGCATCTGAGAAAAAGTTTAAAGGTGTACAATATTGTTGTGTCATCTTAGAAACATTGACATGTGAAACCATTAAATCAATTAGTAGATACAAATGAACATTTACTTCACAAAACTCATATAGAAATATGAATAAGCTATATTTAAAACATTATTTAAGATACTGGACCTGGAAGCCCAATCAGTAAAGAGTCTGCCCCACTGTGGCAGGCCACTGGTTTGATCTAGGCCAACGACAGGCCCGGGCTGTAGCAGGCCACTGGTTTGATCTAAGCCAATGACATGGCCGGGCTGTAGCAGGCCACTGGTTTGATCTAAGCCAATGACATGCCCGGGCTGTAGCAGGCCACTGGTTTGATCTAAGCCAACGACATGCCCGGGCTGTAGCAGGCCACTGGTTTGATCTAAGCCAATGACATGCCCGGGCTGTAGCAGGCCACTGGTTTGATCTAAGCCAATGACATGCCCGGGCTGTAGCAGGCCACTGGTTTGATCTAAGCCAATGACATGCCCGGGCTGTAGCAGGCCACTGGTTTGATCTAAGCCAACGACATGCCCGGGCTGTAGCAGGCCACTGGTTTGATCTAAGCCAACGACATGCCCGGGCTGTAGCAGGCCACTGGTTTGATCTAAGCCAACGACAGGCCCGGGCTGTAGCAGGCCACTGGTTTGATCTAAGCCAACGACATGCCCGGGCTGTAGCAGGCCACTGGTTTGATCTAAGCCAACGACATGCCCGGGCTGTAGCAGGCCACTGGTTTGATCTAAGCCAACGACATGCCCGGGCTGTAGCAGGCCACTGGTTTGATCTAAGCCAATGACATGCCCCACTGTAGCAGGCCACTGGTTTGATCTAAGCCAACGACATGCCCGGGCTGTAGCAGGCCACTGGTTTGATCTAAGCCAACGACATGCCCGGGCTGTAGCAGGCCACTGGTTTGATCTAAGCCAATGACATGCCCCACTGTAGCAGGCCACTGGTTTGATCTAAGCCAACGACATGCCCGGGCTGTAGCAGGCCACTGGTTTGATCTAAGCCAACGACATGCCCGGGCTGTAGCAGGCCACTGGTTTGATCTAAGCCAATGACATGCCCGGGCTGTAGCAGGCCACTGGTTTGATCTAAGCCAATGACATGCCCGGGCTGTAGCAGGCCACTGGTTTGATCTAAGCCAACGACATGCCCGGGCTGTAGCAGGCCACTGGTTTGATCTAAGCCAACGACATGCCCGGGCTGTAGCAGGCCACTGGTTTGATCTAAGCCAATGACATGCCTGGGCTGTAGCAGGCCACTGGTTTGATCTAAGCCAACGATAGGCCCGGGCTGTAGCAGGCCACTGGTTTGATCTAAGCCAACGACATGCCCGGGCTGTAGCAGGCCACTGGTTTGATCTAAGCCAATGACATGCCCGGGCTGTAGCAGGCCACTGGTTTGATCTAAGCCAATGACATGCCCGGGCTGTAGCAGGCCACTGGTTTGATCTAAGCCAACGACATGCCCGGGCTGTAGCAGGCCACTGGTTTGATCTAAGCCAACGACATGCCCGGGCTGTAGCAGGCCACTGGTTTGATCTAAGCCAATGACATGCCCGGGCTGTAGCAGGCCACTGGTTTGATCTAAGCCAATGACATGCCCGGGCTGTAGCAGGCCACTGGTTTGATCTAAGCCAATGACATGCCCGGGCTGTAGCAGGCCACTGGTTTGATCTAAGCCAATGACATGCCCAGGCTGTAGCAGGCCACTGGTTTGATCCAGGCCAACGACATGCCCGGGCTGTGGCATACTAAAGTCGTTTGAAATGATAAAGGTACAGCTCCCTTATTAATCCTCAAGCAAATATAGTGAAACTTCCATGCCAGGTGTTTACAGCATGCCATACAGAGTGAAGGCAGCACTACACACATATATATATATATATATATATATATATATATATATATATATATGTATATATATATATATATATATATATATATATATATATATATATATATATGCATTAAGTGGACAACCATTCTCCAAATAACTGAAATATTGTTGGTGAGACAAAAAAAAACAACACACACAAATAAATAATTCAAAACTGAGCCTAAAGTTTGAATTCAAACTCATAATATGAATCCTGCAAACTGTAGCAACTCTTAGCCAAATTAATCCCTAAGCCTTAGAAGTTGTTTTTTCTCAATTTTATCAATCTACCCAGACAAGTAAGTTTACTTTGTTTTTTTTTAGATATCACAACACCACCATTATTGTCAGAGTTAGGGAAGAACAACCAGCCCACCACAGTTCAACTAAAATACTTCCCCACATGATGCATGAAACAGCAAACATCTCTATAACATAATGAAATCTAACAAACCAAAGAAATGACAGTCAAAAGTATTTTTAATAATTTATGAATAGTAGAAATATTAAATAAAGAAAGAATAACAGATGCAATCATTATTATGTCTAGTCAACAATATTTAATTTTGACCTCATTAATCTCATAAAAAAAGCAGGAATTCTTCTAAAGTAAATATTGAACCAAATCAAATTTGACCAACAACATATGTTGCATCATATTGTAGCAATGTGTCATGGATTTTGGTGCATCACTGTAAGTTGTTACAGCTCAAGCTGGGAAGTTACAATTTGGACAATGCTAAAACTACTTGGCCATGGCATCTCTAATCTAAGCAGTTAGGAATAGAAATTCCCAAAAATGTTAAAGTGATCAACAGTGAGTAAATGTCAATGGACTGGCAATCATGATAATGACACTATTTTAATAAAGTTGTAGCAGGTGTTGTACCTCCCAAATACATGCAGATCGCTCTACCAGCTGAGCTATAGAGGTTCTATAAACAAACTACCACTGAAACTGCTATACTCCTCCCTCCTTACACAATGAGATTTACCATGAATCTTAAGCCTGGTTCAACTCTACAGCACCATTGCATATCAATAGAAACATGCTACTGCAGTAAATCATGGCACCAAATGCAACAGGAACAAGTGACTCCAGGACTTGAACCACAGATCTGCCCAATACTAGTGGATCACTCTACCAACTGAGCTATAGAGGCTCTGTGAAGGAACTACCGGTGAAACTTCTACACTTGTTACAGATTAGAAACAGTGTCAAGGGTAAGCCTAGGGTTCTGAGTGAATGTGTAATGTACTGTGAAAGCATTTTATTTCGTGGGGCAGAAATTTCGTTGTTTGAAGAGGACAGGCATATTCGTGGGTACTTGATTTCGTGGATTGCTCTATCCACGAAAATAAAAAAAATACCTTCGACTTTTGACAGATGCGAAACTGAGGCCTAACACTGAAACAGGGTCAATTGCGAAACTACGGATTAGCGAGTGACTCTGCCTATTGTCTTACGTCACGCCTGGTGATATTGATCCACGGCAGCAGGTCAATGTTTTCACAGCCGAGTCTCATCAGACGACTTTTATGACACCTGTCAATTAGCGTGTCATTTAAGGGATTATATTCATAAAGATGTTAGGGGCGCGGGTTCTTTTAAGGGTCTAATTTAACGAAGCCATTGACTGTCAATTAACGCCAATTAGCGTACTATGCAAACTGACACAAAACAGACCCTTGAGTAAACACCCTACACCTATAAAGTTGATACTGCTCATGTATATATTAAAATAAGTATAAAATTACTAAGCATAGATCGTTTTTTATGATTAAATGGCTTATGTTCGTAAACATGTTTTATCGTTCTATGTCAATACAATGTAAATAAAGTGTGGTGAAATCGTCTGTTTGTTTGAGTTTATGTCCTGTTTAGTAAAAATATGTTGACATGATTTACAAGTAAATCTAGCATTCGGAAGTCTAACCGAGGGGATTTTATATCGTTGGTACTTAAATTCGTGGATTGACTTGCCCACGAAATTAAATGCCCCACGAAATAAAATGCTTTCACAGTAATACAAGAATAATGATTTACCACCCTTAGACATATTTAGTTAAAAGAATACAAGAGATACTTTCATGTAAAAGAGAGAGTTGGGTTTCAGGAGCAGAAAAAGTGAGCCGCCACCTGAGTCCACCGGGATTAATCACAGACCTCCCTAATACTAGTTGACTGCTCTACCAAATAAGCGACAGAGGTTCTGTGTGCAAACTTATAATAAATCTGATGCAAATTTAGCTGTTTCAATTGTAGATTTGGACATTTATTTTGCCTATATAGGTTTTTATTCACATTCAAACTAAAATTTACTTTAAAATGAAAAAAGAAGAATCAGTATATCTTACCACTTTTTCATCATGAGCCAGGAAAACATGGCACTCAAAGTCACTGTAGAGGCTTTGTCTCCTTAAGTAGGCAAAACATCTTGGATCTTGATGTGTTTTAGCAAATCTTGATAAAGTATGAAGATTGTGGTCAAAAACATTCTCAATTTTATCTGTCCCTTCATAGGCGTCAGCTCTTAAACTCCTTTTGCAGATCTGAAGTCGGACCTCCTTGAAGGTGTCACGACTTTGTTTCACCTCTGACATCACCCAAGGCATAGCAGTCTGTGGTGGGAACCGTCTATCCATGTGAGCACTGCCGAGATAAATTACTACAAAACTTTTAAGAAATTGTTCTACATCAGTGTCTATGTCTGATGCCTTGGAAGCTCCTTCATTTTCTGTCACAATGGATTCTGCGCCAGCATTATTAACATTCTTTTTTATGCAATCTTCTAGTGTTTTGTCGCATTTGTCGCCAGGAGGTGTGGTGGCATGGCACGAATGTACAGGCTCAGGTGAGCCACATATTGGGCACACAGAGCAAGACATGATTTTTCTAGACAGCCACAAATTAATACCTTGATTTTCTCTTCAATCACTGAATCAGCTGAGATTTTTACCAAAAAGCAATCAGTTGATGACATGCAGCTGATGCACTTTTACTACACGAATTATATTCATAAGTCTAACGTGTCATAGCAATGTTGTTGTCTTAAGTCGATGTTTAATATCCAAACATTAAGCATGAAGCTTTTGTGCATCAAGCAACTCCTTTCAGCCCTGAAATGCAAGCATACAATCCTAATTAGGGTCTCTATTCATTTTTCACGGCCATTTTGTGACGTCATAATGTCGTAAAATAAAATAAACAGGCTCGATGCGTTTTCAAATTGGCAATTGTTGAAATCATTTAATTCTTTAGGTTTGTTTAGAGAATCTAAGTACAATTTGAACTGAAACAATAAAATGTAGTTTAATTTTGTTAACGACTATTGAAGAAAATATTCACTTTACGGCATTACCGGCGAAAACTCAAGAAAATAGCAACTTAAAATGTCTGGTGATAAAAAACAAAGATGGGTTCCTCTAGAATCCAACCCCGACGTAAGTTTTAAATCATATGACGAACATTTATCTCATTTATTCTTTCTGTTGCGTGACATTTTCTAAATTGTTTTTTTTTTACTTTTCAGGTCCTCAACAAGGTATGATTTGAAGCTTCATTTTCCAAGGGTCCAAAGTGAGAGAAGAAAGCCATTGTATTAAATTGCATTGGCTTGCATATAAAATCTAGGACAACTTGGTTTCTTTAAAAAAAAAAAATTACTTGAAAAGCAGTTAAAATGTCCAGTCAATGCCATACACACTGTTTTAACAGGTTACAGTCAATCCGGCCACAATCACAGGGATAAGTAGAGTTTTTGAACTTATATATCCCCGTGGCCACAATGCCCTGGAAAATAGGTCAAACCGGCCACATATTTATAATCTAACTTTTTGTTTGCATGTTTTTGTTAACATTAGCGTATTTATTTTGTGATTTGCGTTATTATTTTGTGTTGTAGGAAAAAGTACAATAATCATATGATTGGTTATTTTTATTACGGTTGCGTCACTACTTCTACTGTTATTTATTTATTTATTTTTATTATTGTTATCATTATAAATATATTATTATGATTATTATTTATTATATTATTTCTATTCATTATCATCATCATCAGTTGGTGTTTGTGTAGTGGTAGTTATTGTTGTTATATCGTGTATTTTACAAAGAAAAATGCATAAGGAACATTTTTTCAAAAATAATAATTCATATATCATTATTTACATTTGAAAATGTTAATAAAAAGTGAGCAGTTCTCACATCTTCTCACTTAAATGAGACTTGTTCATTCCTCATTTAGGAGTCGACCGCCACTTCATCTGGTGCCACGCTCAACAGTGTGTTAATTGGTACTGCCACCTAGCATGCCTTGCTCATGGTGATTTGTTGTACCATTTTTTATCCGTTAATACTTACATACACATTTTAAAAACAAACTGCTAAACTTTTTAATTCATTGTTTTTTTGTACTATTTGGTTAATCAAACATCTTCATCTGATTAATACAGCAATTTTAATTACTGATGCAAGTTTAGCAATTACAAAGAATAAGTTTGATTAGGGGCGTTGAAACCATAATTAGTGCACCAAACAACATCATAGAAACACGCTAGTAATTAAGTGTGTGCAATCATATAGATATCTTTAAAGGTCATATCAAACTTAAAACACACAAAAAATATGCCGACAGTTTACAATGAAAATAAAATAAAAACATTACAAAAACAATATTCAAACTTTTTATTATGATACAATTAATCATTTATAAGACAAACACAAACAGCATAAAATACAAGATGAAATAAATATGACATTATACAACTATATATACTTATTAACATATTTAATGATGATAAAAATATACGAAAAGAATTAAATAAAACACAATATCAAAGCATAAATATTTGTTCAGTATAAGGATATTTATAAAAATGTGGCCTGTTTGACCGCTTTCCGAGGGCAATGTGGCCGGATTTGTTTGTGGCCGGATTGACTTGCACCCGTTTAAACGATGGTGTGGTCTTTACACATTAAGTTATAAAGTTAATCAGGAAGGAGAAAAGCCCTGTCCCTAACTAGAATCGAACCCGGGACCTTCAGTTCAGTAGGCAGACACTTAACCACATAGATAAAGGGTTAATCCAACGGCAAGGCTGTTGGAAGTGCTAATATGCACTACAGTTCGTTTTGACTCAGTCAAAAGAGCATATTGTGTTTATCATGACACAGCCGAATTGCTAAGTTAAATTGGCCCTTCATGATGCTAAACAAACTTTAAAGATTAAGCATAAGGCTGTTTACATTTAAATTTTCAGAGCATTACTGCTTTTGCTACAAATGCAAATTGTAAACTTCGGCAATTTTACAGCTTTGACTTCAGGACAATTTGATCTGCACTTTTAAATTTTACTTTTAACAGTGTCACAGTGCCATACTAGCTCATAGATTTTATAAGGAAATGATTATGAGAAGAAGAAAAGAAAATTGAATTGCTGTTTTATTTGGTAATTACCACATATTATATAAATGATTGTCATTTTGATGGCAGCCCATAGGTTCTTGTAAAAAAAAGTAAACCTGAAATCTTGCAACAGTAGCAGTTTTGCTCTTTTGTAGACTGAAACAATAGAAAACATCTTTACTGAGTTTCTATTTCAAATAATATTTGTTTAAAATATAAATGCATAGTCATTAGGGATGTAATTCAAATCCCAGAACGATATTCGAATATTCAAAACGTGTGTTCGAATCATATTAGAATATTCGGAACGAATTTATATCAAAGTGGCACATAACACGGTAATTTTTCATTACATTCAATGTGTTTATTCATTGTAAAATGTTTATTTCTGGCCGCAATTTACATTGCTAGCCTTACTTAATGCAGAAGCGGTGGTAGATTTATGATTTTAGCATAGCATTTAATTTTAAAATGACGATTTCTTCTTTTTGAAATACAAACAGCAATATTATCAATCCGCCATTATCCTGTTTATAATGAAGGACCAGACGGGGTTTTTCTTTACTTGGTCAGCGGTAATTTGCAAGAAAATACTGTCAGTGAAGAATGCCAGTAAATGCGTAAACAATGTCATTGTTACTTAACAATTATTATTATTATAATTATTATTATTATTATTATTGAAACTCTTATAAAAACTATACAGTAACTAATCAATGTTAAGATGACCTGCAGAGCACCGTATAATATATACATAATCAATTAGTCACCTTAAACTTGGGTGTCTTTTTGTTACGTGTTGTACTTTGTGTAATAATCTTTACAATTTAAAGGCATTTTGCATAATTAATTACTTATTAGTATTAACATATGACGTATTAAAAGAGCTATTTAAGCTCCTTTTAATGTTAACATATCGATGAAATAAAACCATATCATAATTTTATTAGATGAAACTGTAGAACACATAGAAAATAGCTCACAATTTTAATATTTTACTCAACTAACTGCAAACGATGTACAACAATAAAAAGTCAATTATGTTTTGTGAACTAACCTTATAAAATACATTTATGATTAAAGGATGCATTTTCGAAGGGACAAAATGAGGGTTATACTGGATCGACTGTAAGACAATAAGGCAAAACCACGAAGGTTTTATGAAGGAAAATCGCTCAAGTGTACTGCCAATTAACGGTCTTGATTGGTTGATGGTCGGATTGATGTTTAATTCTGATTGGCTGATATAGCTAAGGGCGTTAATCCGAAGCCATAACATGTTAATTAGAGACATTTAGTTACCAATACACAAAGTGACAATTGCGAACCTGCTCACCATATGCCTATGGGTGAAAGGTGAAGGTAAACAAAACCATTTGATGACGACAATTACTGTGATTGGCTAGTGTCGAGATTACCTGACTGTTGATAAATTGCTGAAGTACCAACCAATATATATATAAAGTATAATTAAAATTGTAAGCTTGTGAGTTTAAGTGTGTTAAGTAAACCAATGACGAACAATTAAAAAGTATGTAGATTTACATTTTTGTTATTCGGAGAGAATGAAGCAGACCGAGAACATAAAATCGCGGTGACAAAAAATAACAGATGTCGCGGTATTGTATAAAAATAAAATAACAAGTATGAAGTAGAGTGACAAAAACAGAAAGTGATTGCAATTACAGTTTGACAGTGATCTAGTTGTGCTTTCCAAAAATAAAAGAAATTCTGGTGGACTGTTATCAATAAGTATAGCCTTATATGATTTATTTATTACACACTATCCCGAACGAAGCTGGGTAGAGTCAGTGTTACGTAATTGCTGTAGCTGAATGCCGCAGCATTGAACTGACATGTGTGTTTATTGTACTTTGGCAACTGTTTCCACAGCTGTATGGTGATGTGGGTGATGTGACTGGGTCTAAGTGGGAGAGGGGACAGAGAAGGAGCTGTGCGCGGTAAGGTGATTTCATGCTATTAACCAGATGGCAATTCGTTATCAGGAGACATGACCCACCCCCTCTATCTTAGAGCGAGCGCGATCACATATCGCGAGCGTCTTTAGTCGCTGGGAGACACTACTATCAACTAAAGAAATTCCTTTTCAATTTTCCTTCGAACTTAACAAAAGTGAAATAAAAAATTGTAAAATATGCGAATCTCTAATCGAATAGCGACTTGATATTTAAATATTCGTTAACAACCCTAATAGTCATACATTTAAACATGTTTATAAAATTCAGATCCCTTCTTTTATTGATAGTATACAACTCTTCGATTTTCTGGATTACCCCTAAACTTCCATGATGTGGGTCACAAATGACCCCCATGAATTTGGATTTGGTAGCAAGTCAGCAGACATACATCGACCGATGATAACCTGTTTATAGCCTCAATACTAACACAACTTGATTGGCTGAATAAACAAAGAAAACAGCCTTCTGACCAATAACTTGCTGCTGGGTATATTTGCTTGTGAATACATTCAGAAGACATATACACCAATTGACATTGGATTAGGACTTTTGTAAAAGTTATCGTACCGTCTTCAATGACAAATTACCTTGCTTATTTAAAAATTCCAGTCTTATAAAACAATGTCTCATATTCCCTAGAATATATGCTTTTAGACCAATAAGCAGATGATGTTGACAGTTTTAAACAGAGAGGTCTGATTTTAACAGAAAACATTGCTTATTACATGATTGGTTTAACTGTACATACACAATCCTTTCCCAAAGAAAACATTCATAGCAAGTTGATAAGCTTGCAGATGTTTCGGTATTGGAATCTTCTAACGATAAAGTAGGGATCAGGTCTTTGCATTTACGTTTGCATTCCATGAGATATTATAATAATTCGGCATCCTGGCTCACCACCCACCACGGAGACCAACAAGGGGGCGTCTTATTGGAGTGGATCTCACTAAACACGCCACAGAAGGTGTGTGGTATCTCCGGATTTCATTCCTGAGGGACGGCCGGCGAGTTCTGACAAATACATTTGTTTTACCTTTGGCCAACCCATCACTCCCTACTTCGATTAAGGTCGGTTACCTCAACGTTAAAGTGCAGGTGTACATTCCCAATCCACTTAGGTGTTTTCAGTGTTAGAACTTTGGCCACCACGAGTCCCAGTGCAAGGACGAGGACCATTGCCCACGTTGCGGTGAATGTGTTAATTGTGCTGGACCACATGAGACCAGGGATTGCCCTGCCAATCCAGGGATTGCCCTGCCTGGAAACTAGAAAAAGAAGTACATAAAATTAAGTACAAGAGTAATACAAAGGCCCAAAACAAGACTACAGCAAAGGACCAGGTCTCCTCTAAGGAGACTCCTAGTACTTCTAGGCAGAGGAGATGACATAGTCCTCCCACTGCTCCAAACACTTGGGTGATAAACACCAACCAAAACAAATTCCAGTGTCTTATGGAGTCTCCATCGGACACTAGAAAACCACCAAGGTCACCTGTAAAAGCACCATAAAATATAGTCTACAAGATTTAAGTTTAATAATCCCTCTATATATTTAGATTGCACTTGGGATGTACACGATGACCTTTGTAAAAGTGATCACTTTCCCGTAATCCTTACAAACTATACTTCGCCAATATGTGAAGATAATCCTAGTTGGAAGATGGACAGGGCAAACCAGGACCTGTTCTCAGCACTTTGTTCTGCAGAACTTGTCCCAACTTCAATAGAAAATGTAGATGACAAAATTGTCTCATTTTCAAACACTTTGCACAATATAGCAGAAAGGTGTACACCTAAGACCTTTACTAAATCAAAACATAGTAATCCTTGGTTTAATGAAGAGTGTAAAACATCTATTCGTAAATGTAAGGCGGCATAAAAGCAATTTGATGTTCAACCTACCGATACAAATCTTAATAACCTTAAAAAGGAACGGCTAAAAGTCGTCGGATTCATTCGTGATGCCTTTATCAAGAAGGAACACCTTGTAGCTGTGTTTTTCGATCTTGAAAAGGCTTATGACGCGGCTTGAAAACATGGGATTTTAAAGGATTTAGGTGACCTTGGTCTCGGGGGGGTCGTTTACCAATATTTATTGACAGCTTCCTTTCTGACAGAAATTTTCAGGTCAAGATTGGTCCACTCTGTCATCTGTTCTTAAACAGGAACAAGGTGTTCCCCAAGGTAGTATTCTATCTGTTACCCTTTTTAACATAAAAATTAATAATATTGTAAAAACTCTTCATGAAGGGATTGATTGTTCACTTTTTGTGGACAATTTTTTGTTATTTGTTACCGCTGTAAAATATGAGCACAATTGAAAGACAATTATAACAATGTCTAAATAACTTGCAAAAATGGAGCAACACTAACGGTTTTAAATTTTCTCCAACCAAAACAAACTGTATACATTTCTGTATAGACCATTAGACCTCTTGGTTTAAGGCTTAAAGGTAGCATAAATACATCGGGTATAAAACTTGATAGCATTTCTGAAAACCCCACAATTGAACATCCACCATGGCAACTCCATTCCCCTGATGTGAATTTAGAACTCTGTAAAAATAATAAGTCAAACACAGAACCTTTGATTTTACGATCTGAATTTCTCAAACTCCTTGACAAGTATTCTGATCACCTTCATATATATACCGATGGTTCAAAGATAGACACTTACGTTGGCTGTGCCTCCGTAAGTAATAGCCACTGCATTAAACTAAAAGACTTCCTAACAACTCGTCTATCTTCAGGGCTGAAATCCGGCCTATAAATCTAAGCCATGATTTCATTTCAGAACACTCTGGCGAAAAATGTTATATTTTCAGACTTATTATCTGTATTGTAGAGTATATATTCACTGAATTATTCAAAACCACATGTTTGCACTGTTCTTGTCAAACTTCA
This sequence comes from Sinonovacula constricta, assembly GCA_007844125.1. Lineage (NCBI taxonomy): Eukaryota > Metazoa > Mollusca > Bivalvia > Cardiida > Solecurtidae > Sinonovacula > Sinonovacula constricta. Next base: position 81,989,964 of record CM017558.1, read on the forward strand.
AAGTTTATATGACACTAACGAAATCTCCTGTTGGCATCCATGTCATGTAGGCATCCGAGGAAAGGAGGATGCAGACAAGAGTGCAAAATCTCCCACTCACTGATTTTAAATCACTTATTAACTATATATTTTAACCAAGTGGCAAAAAAAGTTGGGACAGTATTGTTTGCAACAAATTACATGTAATTAAGCCTAACGTCGATGCCAATGTCTCTGCTTGCAGAAAAAGTAGACTGGAAGACGTAGCTCTTGCTGTCGCATTGGACATACTAGATTAGCTCATTCATATCTTTTTAAAAGAGAAGTTCTACCTGTATGTGTTCCTTGCCCAGAACCACTGACAGTCAACCATATTTTATTACAGTGTATCAACACAGACCACATTTGGTCTTAAAAAGTGCATAATATTCCACTATACCAAGTGAATCTCAAAAAAAAAAATTCCTTATAAAAGTAGGAAGCAAAATACCCAGTTCACCAAAAATCATATGTAGCACAGGTGTGGCTTGCTTGCAATGCTCAACAAATAATGATTGATCAAAAACTGGTAAGGTTAGTATTAGAATTATGTGACATGGTCTGGTGTCACTAATATCTTGTCATGCTCAGGGCATGTTATATGTGTCGCAGTAGTAGAAACACACAATTACCATTTATCTTCTTCCATTTATACCTTCTGCAGTGTGGAAATAAAAGCTGTCCATTTCACTGAAATGCCATGTCCCAGATTATACATGTAACTCATTTCTGACCCTCGGCACTTTATTCTGTTGATTTAAGCCCCAGTTTGGTTTGAATTTTTTTTAGCATTAGTATTGTATTGGTGTGACATAAATTAAAACTGCAGATAGGTATGTGAACAATGTGTTTGCATCTTTTAAGAAAAGGCTTATGTTTGTCTGTTGTTTACGTTCTATTTCATGTTTTTTATGCTTTAACAGTACATCCACAACCTAGGTGTGCCAGATAGTTGGGAGTTTGTTGATGTTTACGGTCTCGATGCTGAACTGCTAATGATGGTTCCTCGGCCAGTTGCTGCTGTTATGTTGCTGTATCCAATAACAGATAAGGTAGGAACCCTGCCATATGTCAGATAGTTGGTCCGGCCAGCTGTGGCTGTTATGTTGCTGTATCCAATAACAGATAAGGTAAGATCCCATCAGTTACTGCTGTTATGCCACTGTATCCAATAACAGATAAGGTAGGATCCTCGGCCAGTTACTGCTGTTATGCTACTGTATCCAATAACAGATAAGGTAGGATCCTCGGCCAGTTACTGCTGTTATGCCACTGCATCCAATAAAAGATAAGGTAGGATCCTCGGCCAGTTACTGCTGTTATGCCACTGTATCCAATAACAGATAAGGTAGGATCCTCGGCCAGTTACTGCTGTGATGTTACTGCATCCAATAACAGATAAGGTAAGATCCTCGGCCAGTTACTGCTGTTATGCCACTGTATCCAATAACAGATAAGGTAGGATCCTCGGCCAGTTACTGCTGTGATGTTACTGCATCCAATAACAGATAAGGTAAGATCCTCGGCCAGTTACTGCTGTTATGTTACTGCATCCAATAACAGATAAGGTAAGATCCTTGGCCAGTTACTGCTGTTATGCCACTGTATCCAATAAAAGATAAGGTAGGATACTCGGCCAGTAACTGCTGTTATGTTACTGCATCCAATAACAGATAAGGTAAGATCCTCAGCCAGTTACTGCTGTGATGTTACTGCATCCAATAACAGATAAGGTTGGATCCTCGGCAAGTTACTGCTGTTATGCCACTGTATCCAATAACAGATAAGGTAGGATCCTCGGCCAGTTACTGCTGTGATGTTACTGCATCCAATAACAGATAAGGTAAGATCCTTGGCCAGTTACTGCTGTTATGCCACTGTATCCAATAAAAGATAAGGTAGGATCCTCGGCCAGTTACTGCTGTTATGTTACTGCATCCAATAACAGATAAGGTAAGATCCTTGGCCAGTTACTGCTGTTATGCCACTGTATCCAATAAAAGATAAGGTAGGATCCTCGGCCAGTTACTGCAGTTATGTTACTGCATCCAATAACAGATAAGGTAAGATCCTCAGCCAGTTACTGCTGTTATGTTGCTGATTCCAATAACAGATAAGGTAGGATCCTCTGCCAGTTACTGCTGTTATGTTACTGCATCCAATAACAGATAAGGTAAGATCCTCGGCCAGTTACTGCTGTGATGTTACTGCATCCAATAACAGATAAGGTTAGATCCTCAGCCAGTTACTGCTGTTATGTTACTGCATCCAATAACAGATAAGGTAAGATCCTCGGCCAGTTACTGCTGTTATGTTACTGCATCCAGTAACAGATAAGGTAGGATCCTCGGCCAGTTACTGCTGTTATGCCACTGTATCCAATAACAGATAAGGTAAGATCCTTGGCAAGTTACTGCTGTGATGTTACTGCATCCAATAACAGATAAGGTAATATCCTTTGCCAGTTACTGCTGTTATGTTACTGCATCCAATAACAGATAAGGTAGGAACCCTGCCATATGTTAGATAACTGGTAACATTCTGAACAATAACAAGATGATGCAGTGTGTTGGTGGTGGTACCCAGTAGTTGGTTACATTCTGGACAATAACCAGATGATGCAGTGTGTCAGTGGTAGTACCCAGTAGTTGGTCACATTCTGGACAATAGCCAGATGATGCAGTGTGTTGGTGGTGGTACCCAGTAGATGGTCACATTCTGGACAATAACCAGATGATGCAGTGTGTTGGTGGTGGTACCCAGTAGTTGGTCACATTCTGGACAATAACCAGATAATGCAGTGTGTTGGTGGTGGTACCCAGTAGATGGTCACATTCTGGACAATAACCAGATAATGCAGTGTGTTGGTGGTGGTACCCAGTTGTTGGTTACATTCTGGACAATAACCAGATGATGCAGTGTGTTGGTGGTGGTACCCAGTTGTTGGTTACATTCTGGACAATAACCAGATGATGCAGTGTGTTGGTGGTGGTACCCAGTAGTTGGTTACATTCTGGACAATAACCAGATGATGCAATGTGTCAGTGGTAGTACCCAATAGTTGGTCACATTCTGGACAATAACCAGATAATGCAGTGTGTTGGTGGTGGTACTCAGTAGTTGGTTACATTCTGGACAATAACCAGATGATGCAGTGTGTTTGTGGTGGTACCCAGTAGTTGGTTACATTCTGGACAATAACCAGATGATGCAGTGTGTTAGTGGTGGTACCCAGTAGTTGGTTACATTCTGGACAATAACCAGATTATGCAGTGTGTTGGTGGTGGTACCCAGTAGTTGGTCACATTCTGGACAATAACCAGATGATGCAGTGTGTTGGTGGTGGTACCCAGTAGTTGGTTACATTCTGGACAATAACCAGATGATGCAGTGTGTTGGTGGTGGTACCCAGTAGTTGGTTACATTCTGGACAATAACCAGATGATGCAGTGTGTTGGTGGTGGTACCCAATAGTTGGTCACATTCTGGACAATAACCAGATGATGCAGTGTGTTGGTGGTGGTACCCAGTAGTTGGTCACATTCTGGACAATAGCCAGATGATGCAATGTGTTGGTTGTGGTACCCAATAGTTGGTAACATTCTGGACAATAACCAGATGATGCAGTGTGTTGGTTGTGGTACCCAGTAGTTGGTCACATTCTGGACAATAACCAGATGATACAGTGTGTTTGTGGTGGTACCCAATAGTTGGTCACATTCTGGACAATAACCAGATGATGCAGTGTGTTGGTGGTGGTACCCAATAGTTGGTCACATTCTGGACAATAACCAGATGATACAGTGTGTTTGTGGTGATACCCAATAGTTGGTCACATTCTGGACAATAACCAGATGATGCAGTGTGTTGGTGGTGGTACCCAGTAGTTGGTTACATTCTGGACAATAACCAGATGATGCAGTGTGTTGGTGGTAGTACCCAGTAGTTGGTTACATTCTGGACAATAACCAGATGATGCAGTGTGTTGGTGGTGGTACCCAATAGTTGGTTACATTCTGGACAATAACCAGATGATACAGTGTGTTGGTGGTGGTACCCAATAGTTGGTCACATTCTGGACAATAACCAGATGATGCAGTGTGTTGGTGGTGTTACCCAGTACTTGGTCACATTTAGGACAATAGCCAGATAATGCAGTGTATCGGTGGTGGTACCCAGTACTTGGTCACATTCTGGACAATTACCAGATGATGCAGTGTATCGGTGGTGGTACCCAGTAGTTGGTTACATTCTGGACAATAACCAGATGATGCAGTGTGTTGGTGGTGGTACCCAGTAGTTGGTTACATTCTGGACAATAACCAGATGATGCAGTGTGTTTGTGGTGGTACCCAGTAGTTGGTTACATTCTGGACAATAACCAGATGATGCAGTGTGTTGGTGGTGGTACCCAGTAGTTGGTCACATTCTGGACAATAACCAGATGATGCAGTGTGTTGGTGGTGGTACCCAGTAGTTGGTTACATTCTGGACAATAACCAGATGATGCAGTGTGTTTGTGGTGGTACCCAGTAGTTGGTTACATTCTGGACAATAACCAGATGATGCAGTCTATCGGTGAGGGTACCCAGTAGTTGGTTACATTCTGGACAATAACCAGATGATGCAATGTGTCAGTGGTAGTACCCAATAGTTGGTTACATTCTTGACAATAACCGCATGCTTCTGTGTGTCATTTGTTACCCAGGCAGGATCAAAAGTGTGATGTGTTATTTACTGCAGTACCTAATGAAATAAGTAATATATATATTTATATAAGATTCTTTTTATAAAAATTACCTGAGGCAGCTTTTTGGTAATGATAATAGAATCACACAAAATTAACGTTTTATTTTGCCTAGTTTTCTATCCTGATCACTTTATGCTGACACTTGTGTAAATATTGTAAAGACAAACTTTTTGTGCTCTCTTTGTTCCAGTCAGAGTTGAAGGATAATCAGATTGGAGAGGAGAAGAATGGAGGTGTTGAGAACCTGTATTACATGAAACAGACAGTTGGCAACGCTTGTGGAACTGTGGCAGTCATACATGCCCTTGCAAATAACACAGATAAAATTGACCTAGCTGGTAAATTTCAATAGTATTTATTTATTTTAAGGTATTATTTTTGTTTTACATAGCAGGATATTCCTAAGTTAGTATTTAAGTTTATTCCAGCCGATATAGTAACAGTATAAAATATTGTCTTACAATACTGAGATGCATTTTCCTTATTGTTTTTGGCTACATTATTAGATCATGGTCATTTCTTGAGTATTGTTGTGTAATTGCAAAAAGAATGTAAACTCAGTTTATAAACACAAAAACAATAGACATAAAAATGCAAAGCTTCATCTGCTTCTTCACTTGCAACATTGTGGAGTGAAGGTATGTCAGAAATGGGTAAGTGTAAAGATCCTTAATAATCATGTGATAATTTACTATGTGTTTAACATAATATTCCATCTTTTGAAATGTGATATTTAAGAAAGAAGAAACTTTAGACACCAAGGTTTGCATATTCTGTACTAAGAGTATTATTATAAAACAAAATTTTCTTAACAGAAAAATAATCAGAGAGCATTATTGTATTTTCTTTTGATTGTATAATTGCCTTTGAAATAGTTTTTTTTTTCTAAAATGGTTGTTCTGATATCACTTAGTACACCACTAATTGAGGTAGATTTATGATCAATATTTTTAATTTTGTAAACACAAGTTGTAATTCGTGACATGTACCATAAGGAAGTGTGTGCTTTTTGTACAGCTTGGAAGATAATTTAGTTGACAACTTTCAGTTTAGTGTTCACACCTGTAACCAACACCTGTTCCTTATACTGTTGGAATCTTATGTGGTTGAATGAACAAATTTATTGAGGTGCCCAGCATTAGTGATGAGAGGCCCATGAAAGCACTTAAAGCATGAGTATCTACTGTTGTTAAAAGAAAGTTACATTTTGAGGCAAGGCAAACTGGTAAAATTGCAGTTCATAATTTTTTTCCCTTTACCACTAAATGTATTGGACAGTTGCAGAAGGTTAAAGATCAGGAAACAAGACTTGTTGACACAAGGGAGAGGTGGTCACTATCGGTCATTGAAATTGACACCTGTGGCGACTAAAGTTAAGAGTGGACATGTGAATTTTAACAACTTTGTCGCCCGACGTTGTTTTTTATTTGAAAGTGACAAGAATATTTTGGATTTTGCACAGATTGTCCATCCAATTACACTACAATAACAGGGAATAGACCTTAAAAATGATCTTTAAAATTTATTATTTTAAATTGGTGATTTATCTCTGTTGTGGGATTTCAACTATGTGGTTTTGTTTTTTGTTTTACATCCTTTCATGGAAATACTACATTTTGTCATGCAGAAAGAATTAAGAATTTTAATTGCTTTCTGTATAAAGCAGTAACTCTGTATTAACTGCAAATGCACTAAATGCAAAAATTAAGTGATCAACATATATGTTCATAATTAGTTGACTACACATTAACTAGGTTTGTTGTTCCCTTCAACAATTATACAATTGACTGTTTTACATTCACTCTTTGTTTTATTTCAGACAATAAACACTTCATCAAGTTCCTCACAGACACGCTAGGAAAAGAACCTGGTGAGATAGCAAGCATTTTAGAGAGTGACAGTGTAAGTATATCTGTTGTCGCTAAGTTACAATTTTAAGTGAACTTTGTCCTGTGTCCTGGAAGCTCAGTAGGTAGATTGTTGGCTTCATTTCATCACCAAAGTCTTAAAAACTTACGAAATATCTTCCTTACTATGTTAATAGATGTGGTTCTAGAGCCAGTTGCCTGTTGTATTATGCGACTCAGACAAGTTGAAAATTATTTGAAGTAGGTAAAATAGTGTCATCACGTTGGAGAGGTTACAATGTTGGATTCTAGGTTCTGAGATCAAGACTGGATACAAAATTTAAGTTCTTAGGCAAGACAAATAATTACACATTGCTCCAGGTACCTACTGTCAGTCTACTAGTTCTGCCAAAGTAGACTGGAATGACAATAATCAAATTAAGATGTTGCTCATCATTATGTTATCCTTACAAAAATATATACAAAAAAGGAATGTTAAACAATTTCAAATGCAGTACCGATGATAGACCTAAACTCTCGATTACTGTCAATGATTTTAAAGACATCTAGTTGATAAGCAAGGATAGATTAATTGTTGAAATAATAAGTTTTTTTATTTTGTTGATTGCAAAAATAATGTCTTTAAAGTACTGCACTATCCCCAACCTTGTTTTGACATCAGTCTTACCAAAGAAATCAGAAATGTTTTAATGATGCTAACAAGGGCAATACATTTCCAGTTATAAAACATAGATAATTCAATCTAAAACTTGACATAGATCCTGTCATCATGGTGCTTGCCATTATTTTTTTTTGTCTCTGATGTCTTTTGAAAGGATAGTTAATATTTTGTAAAACTGTTGGAAAAAATTTTATTATCAAGTTATTTTTTTAGTCTGTCAACAGCAGCAGGTGAACTTAAAAAAAGGTTGAAAAAAATGATATGGTCAAGTTGAATTTTTTGGCTGGAAACCACAATCATAAAAAAGTCATTAGCACTGTCCAGCTAGTATCCCAGGGATCTTTAGAGCACTGTCCGGCAATATCCCAGTGATCTTTAGAGCACTGTCCAGCTAGTATCCCAGGGATCTTAAGAGCACTGTCCAGCTAGTATCCCAGGGATCTTTAGAGCACTGTCCAGCTAGTATCCCAGGGATCTTTAGAGCACTGTCCAGCAATATCCCAGTGATCTTTAGAGCACTGTCCAGCTAGTATCCCAGGGATCTTTAGAGCACTGTCCAGCTAGTATCCCAGGGATCTTTAGAGCACTGTCCAGCTAGTATCCCAGGGATCTTTAGAGCACTGTCCAGCTAGTATCCCAGGGATCTTTAGGACACTGTCCAGTTAGTATCCCAGGGATCTATAGAGCACTGTCCAGCTAGTATCCCAGTAATCTTTAGAACACTGTCCAGCTAGTATCCCAGTGATCTTTAGAACACTGTCCAGCTAGTATCCCAGGGATCTTTAGAACACTGTCCAGCTAGTATCCCAGTGATCTATATTGTCCAACTGGTATCCCAGGGATCTTTAGAGCACTGTCCAGCTAGTATCCCAGGGATCTTTAGAACACTGTCCAGCTAGTATCCCAGGGATCTTTAGAGCACTGTCCAGCTAGTTTCCCAGGGATCTTTAGAACACTGTCCAGCTAGTATTCCAGTGATCTATATTGTCCGGCTGGTATCCCAGGGATCTTTAGAGCACTGTCCAGCTAGTATCCCAGGGATCTTTAGAGCACTGTCCAGCTAGTATCCCAGGGATCTTTAGAGCACTGTCCAGCTAGTATCCCAGGGATCTTTAGAGCACTGTCCGGCAATATCAGTGATCTTTAGAGCACTGTCCAGCTAGTAACCCAGGGATCTTTGGAGCACTGTCCAGCTAGTATCCCTGTGATCTTTAGAGCACTGTCCAGATAGTATCCCAGTGATCTATATTGTCCGGCTGGTATCCCAGGGATCTTTAGAGCACTGTCCAGCTAGTATCCCAGGGATCCTTAGAGCACTGTCCAGCTAGTATCCCAGGGATCTACTGTCCAGCTAGTATCCCAGGGATCTTTAGAGCACTGTCCGGCAATATCAGTGATCTTTAGAGCACTGTCCAGCTAGTATCCCAGGGATCTTTAGAGCTCTGTCCTGCTAGTATCCCAGGGATCTTTAGAACACTGTCCAGCTAGTATCCCAGTGATCTATATTGTCCGGCTGGTATCCCAGGGATCTTTAGAGCACTGTCCAGCTAGTATCCCAGGGATCTATAGAGCACTGTCCAGCTAGTATCCCAGAGATCTTTAGAACACTGTCCAGCTAGTATCCCAGTCATCTTTAGAGCACTGCCCAGCTAGTATCCCAGAGGTCTTTAGAGCACTCCCCAGTTAGTATCCCAGTAAACTTTAAATGAGCACTGCCCAGCTAGTATCCCAGTGAACTTTAGAGCACTTTTCCAGCAAGTAATCCAGTACACAAAAAGAGAAATCTTGGGCATTGTTAGCTCCACTTTGCAAAGAACAAAAAAATAATGGCTCTATTGTAATGACCCTGTCAGCAAAAGCGTTGGTTAACCTTTCACTAAACTTCGAGAACCATGGAATAATTCAATGTCAAAAAAGCAGGACCCATTTCAAAGGACAGGTAACATTAAAGTTACTTTTGGCAAAGTGATTACATAAACAAATATGCCCTTTTTAGCCTTTAATTTTCCTTATACTATCCAGCACTGAATAGAAAGGTGTGTGTCGTCTAGGAACAGATCTTGTTAATGCTTTCCCACAATTGGTTTGTGTCAGAATTTTCCATTTAAAATCGCTATCAAATCCACCTTTTACGAGGAGCACTTATATCAACGACAGTTTATGATAAATGATGATTGTAAGCTTCATTTATTAAAGAAAATATTGAGCTTGTATCATGGCCCTCTTTATGAAGGTCAACTTCTCGGACACTTCAGAGATATTTACTTCTATTTGGAATACTTGTCTGATATCAATAACTTATTTCAAACGGGTAAGTGACCATACAATAAATTTTGTCATCATTATGCCCCTTTTCCAACTTAGCATTTTGTGCTGGCTTAAGGTCTTGTTAAGATCCATTTCTAAAAACTGTCATATTCACTTTGAACTTGAATTACATTACTTTCAAAAGTGGAACTCATTTTCATAAGGTAGGTAACTCTAGATTGCATTCCATGTTTTTGTTAAGGTTAAGCTAACATATACTATCCAGCAATGGGTAAAGTGAAGAAGACTACCATCTAGAGTCAGTTCTTGTCACCAGGTGTGCTCGACACACTTAAATCCATTATTTGAAAGAAGGAAAAAAGACTTGCTCTCAGAGTGTTAGTGCTGTTATGCAAGTAGGAGTGAAGCATTCGTGTATTCTTAGTAAATGCTTAAAAAGTGTTAGATGAAATGCACCCATTTATACAGTCAGTATTATTATCAAGTGTGATTAATTTCGATTTCTTATTGATATCATATTGACGCAATTGTCAGTAAACAAAATTTTGTCTCAGTTTCAAATCACTTGTGTCCTTTGTTCTTTCTCAAAAAGTTAGATATCACTAAATTTATAAAACAGAAAACTTCAGTGTAGATTGGCTATTTCAGGCAATGGGTGCTGCCCATGATGACAGTGCCCAGGATGGACAGACTGAGGTAAGTACTTGCTCACATAATTTGGTAGAGTATGTAATGTGCAGTTATAAGTGGTAAAGTCCATTTTAATAATTTGGTCTGTTTATACTGACTTGGGCTTTAAGAAGATACCCAACTTTGGTATTTTAGATAAAAAAATCATGCAAGGCTTTTTATCTGTACTGAGGCAACCCAGGGCCAAGTCTCCAACTTCTTACTCCTTAGTCCCGCTCTGCATGGATTTGAGTCCCGATTGGGGCGAGAACTCAATCTCATTAAAAACACATCCTAACTTTTGCTTCATTACTTTCCGCTGGTTAGGATCTGATAACATCCCGATAAAGGTCGACTCTAAGTGACCTTTAAGTTATAAATATTAATGAGCCGATGACATTATTCTTGAACAATCAGAAACCTCGTTACACGGCAGAGTCGTTGTCAGACAGTGACAAACACTTCACTACATTTTTCATATTCTGAATGCGTTCTTCATTGATTCTAAGTTTTTGTTTGAACTGTTTTTGAGTGTGTTTGCTCCCACTACCCGTTATCAGAACCTGGAGAAATGACATCCCGCAAAAACAGCACCGATCAACTAACAAATGTAATTTCTTTGGCGTTTGTTTTACTGGATCGCAAATGTCGGTGGGGGCTGCCATCTTGAAAATGTGACGCACCTTTAATCGGAATACCTTGGACATTGCCGCTCAATATGAATTTCAGTAAATAGCTGTAATCTGGCAAATATTCATGAAGTTATACCCCAACATTTTGCAGCAGACGATTTCATTGGCTAATCAAAGGTCAAATTGAGGTGACACCTAATGCGATGTCATCAGATCCTAACCAGCGGAAAGTAATGAAGCGAAAGTTAGGATGTGATTTTAATGAGTTTGGGCGATAACTTTAATATAGATAGTTTATTTATTATATTTAGCTGGACATTGCCAATATGGCCATAGCTATGTTGGTGTAATGAAACTTAAAACAAAGTTTCTTCATTGTCAATATGTCAGTAGTTTTATTGAGAAAAAGGTCCTTTTGTTCACCTGTGGTATATACAGTCCAATCACGAAACTATGGCTGCCCATAGGTAAAATTATTCAGTCAATTCTAGAATCCAAAGTATCATCATTTATTTATCATTAATGATTTTGTTAATTGCAGCTGTCCTCCATTATTGGTACCACAAACTAGTTTCTACTTGACATAACATGGTTGTCATTATTGTTACTTGTCATTGTAATTAAATTAATAGCAAGCTTATTATTTATTGTGTTTTTTTTATTAATGATATTAATCATGTTAATAAAATTGCATGAAATCATCATGATTTGTTATAAAATAGAATTCATTGTTTCTTGTTGTCATAAACAACAAGTAATATGACAAAGAACAATTGACTTTTGACTACATGTAAGGATGATGGGAGTTGATGGTAGTATGGTGAAAGTGTGTTAAGCTTTATAGACAAATACTGTGTTACTGACTGAATGGCTTTATTTACCCTCAACCTTTCACCTTTGGGTATATGGCAAGCACAACAGTTTACTGATTTTCCTATTGAATATATAGAACTTATACGCTTACTTGATTTACTCACTATTTCATCAAAACTAAACAGTGAACAGCATCCCTATTATTTGCTGCAATAATGATTGTTGTGCCACTTAGCGAAGCTGATGTCTGCACTTAAGCAGAGCTGCTTTCATTCACGGAGGTGTGAAAACATGGCGGCTTTTGGTATTTGAAAAGCTGTGACTAAACAAAGTTCATAATTGGTTCAAGGGGCCACACAACAATCATCCCAACTAGAGTAGTATTCCGAAGTATCGCAGTCCGCAGTATCAAAACATTTTCTACATATGATAGATATAAATACTGACAGGACAAGTGAATTTTTCCATAGTAGTCCATGCATTTGTTCAAATGTGGTTCGAAGTATTGTGATTGGACTGTATGAAGTCTCTGTGTGGGTGAGATCCATGATCTGTAGAAATCTTTCTGTCAGCTGATGAGCAGCACTTCTGATACTACCTAGATACTTGTCCAGTGAAATCTACTATTTATAGCTAGACGTTGCTAACTAACTGCCGTCTAGAAGTAGAAGCACTGACTTTTAACTTTTTAACTCCTCGCTCTCTCACCACAAAGGTTGAGTGACAGTAGGGATGAAGGATACAATGTGAAGAGATTATTCAACTGGCCTATGTTGCACAGTTGGTTCTATCCAGACATTTGTCTGCAGTCACCCTCCCCTAAACTGGCTTGATGTTGCTTTAATGTCAGTCATTGTCTTTTGAAAACAAATTACAAAACAAACTAACCCTTATTGCAATTTTAAAGGTTAACAAACAAATTATTTTTAAAGAAGTACGTGGGTAGAACTCTAATACTCCTACTACTTTTTTTTTTAATTTGAAAGTGAAAACCATTTATGGTCATGTTGTTTTGTTGTTGTTGTTTAAATAATTTGATACTAGAGAAGAAGAAGGTTAACAGAAACTTTATTTTTATTTCATTTTCTTTTCCAGGCTCCCTCACGAGATGAAAAGATCAACACACATTTCATTGCCTTTGTTTGCAAGGATGATGGTTTATATGAATTAGGTAAATTGATTTCATAATTTAGTCAGTGTTGCTACTTTTAAGCTTAAAAACTCTTCAAATGTTATTGTCTAAGTTTGTCTATTTTTTTTGTCTTTTTGAATTGTAATTTAATAAATCCTATGAGAGAACAGTTACAAAGATGAACAATACCTCAGTTTTAATGCCTATATAAGTTAACTAACTTGACAAAACAGTAATTAGGTTAAGTCTTTTAGCTGACAATCTGTTGACAATTTGTTCTAGAAATATGGTTTGTGTTTTCTTTTACCAATTAAATCACAGCTTGGCATGTTTAAAAAAAACAAAACAAATTAGTAGTGGTATTTTATTATGACTTTAACCTTTTTATTTGTTGATTTATTTCACAAAACTGTGTGATGATAGAATCCCAGGATTGCAGAAGTTGTCTTGAAGCACAAATAATGAACACATAAGTAAGATATTCCTATCTGATTTTTAGTAGTGATGATTAACAAGTCAGAAGCTGGAAAACGTTAATCATTTTCTGATTCATAACCGATGGATTTTTAGACCTTTTATTTATCTCTTGTATTCTTTTAGATGGCAGAAAGTCAGGTCCAGTTTACCATGGCAAATCCACAGCAGATACATTGCTGGAGGTGAGTCCTATATATACAGAGCTGTATAGTACTATGTTTACTGTGTGTCATCACTTTACTCTACGTATGCTCATGCCTTGAAATGGAGACAAGCAGTCAGGCACCTGTCCATGTGTCCATAAAATATAAATTGCGAACCCAACACCTTCTGGACAGAATTTAGGGGCCTCTAGTATCAGAATCCAGCATGTTTTACCAATGCACCATCCATACATTTGCAACTCAGTTGCTTTTCATAATTATTACTTGCTTTATGTAACTCCAGCAGAAAACTGGAAAATGTTTGTTCAAAGAACTGTTAAATGTCACCGAAATTATATTCATTAGTAATGGAATATGTTCTAATTTTGAATAATATATACATAAATTCAATCCAAACCAGAATTTGGGAGATTAAAATTCTCCATTTACAAAATCTTACCAATTATAGTTGCAAAGGCTTTCTATCAATTTTGTTTTGTTTGGGTAAAAATCGAAAATATGAGAAAACAGGGTTCAAGCAAGAATAATCAAACACAACATGTTGTACTCGTTGGCTTGTAACATATTGCAGAAAACTGATTGAGACTGACTGTAAACAACACAGAAAGTATGCAAGAAGCGGTAGCTTTTTTTAATATTCAGTTTAATCTATAGCTTACGTTGGTGTGTGTGGTATAATAAGAAATCTCTAATACCAAAAATAACTGAACATTGCTTTTGTCATGAGTGATTGTTAGTAGTCACATAAACAGGAAATGGTAAGATTTGTCTGACTTGATGTGCTTTATATTCCTAATATCGACAATGGTAAAGTATACAAGTTGCCAATATAAAATATTGATAAATTTCACAAAATGGAAGCAGAGACTTAGAACAGCTTAAACACTAATGCAGTGCTGCCATAAGATCAGGCTATGCCAACATTTTGACTTCATAACAAATTAAATGAAATGCAATTTCATACCAGCATGTTTTGTACCACTTCATGAAAGTGTGAAAATGCATTTGATACTTATCGCCAGAATTTTTTCTATACCAAAACTTGGGTCATTTAATATTATAGAAATCGCAGTGTATATAAGATCTTAGTTTTTGTCTTTTGTTTATATTTTAATTGTGCCTATTGATTAATATTATATACCAGACCTGGTAGCGTAGTCGGTAGAGCATCAGCTCCAGGTAAGAGAGGCCCCGGGTTCGATCAAGGGCAGTGACATACCAAATGTGTTAAAAATGGTAGTGGTATAGCTCCCTTGCTTATGCTCAAGCAGATATAAGGGTGGTTCCACAACAGGCACGCCCGGTGTCAGGATGATGTGACTTGGTGTGGTATCATGCTAGGTGTTCACAGCATGCTATACACATTGAAGGCAGCGATGTATCTGCTTTAAGTGGATGCTGTCACCAGATAACTAAAACACTGTTGGTAGGACGTTAAAATAAACAAGCAATAATGCAGAAGCCAGAATCTTAAATTTTATGATTTCAGAAATCAGTAACTATAATGTGATCATTCTAGGAAACACATAGATCTAGGATAATTAAATTAATTCACTTTTCAAGAATTTTAAAACATTTTCTTATAATTTAAAAATAATCAAAAGTGCAACATTATCTAGAACTTGTGTAAGAATACACTGAAGATAATTATTATTACTCTGCTGTCTGTCCTTTCTTCATAAACCTATCTGCATTATCAACTATGAAAAACAACATTCTGATAATACAGATTTGGTTTCTTAATTAGGTCTGCTTTATTAGTCATCATATCATCATGTTTATCTTTCAACACCAATTTAATAAGTTCTATTGCGCAATGCCACTGTGACTGTTTCAGCCTTTGAATCCTGTTGCTAATGTTACTGTTTTTCCTACAAGTTAAGTAATCTCTGTGCTATTTTAGTATTTGTTGTACACAGTGGTAATGACAAGTGACCATTTTGTGCTTTGGACTCTAAATGCAATATTGAAAATATACACAGACATTTGTCTTTGGTCTTCTTCCACTAATAATTGCTTCTTGCTCCATTATGACTCTAATATTGTCTGTGCAATGTATTTAAATCAAAGATAATAAAAAAAGACTATTATATGAAATTATGTCTGTTATGATGATGTCCTTTTTAGGCCCCCCAGCATCTTGTAACTGAACCATCTGTCCATATGCTTAACCTTTTTCGGCAAGTTGGATATTTCTCGGTTTCTACAAAGAGCAGTGGCATGAAAGTTCACACACTTACTAAACAGTGCACAGATCATGACCCTGACAAGTTACATAACTCTGGCTACCCTTATTTCTTGGTTTATCTCCCCTTTTTGTCCTTAGAGATTATGGTTAACCTGTTTCAGCAAGTTGGATATTTCTCAGTTTCTACAAAGAGCTGTGGCATGAAAGTTTGCACGCTTGCTAAATAGTGCACAGGTCATGAACCTGACAAGTTACATAACTCTGGCTACCCTTATTTCTTGGTTTACATGACAAACTATGATATCAGGGGCATATGTGTTTTCTGAAAACAGCATCTTGTTTGGTTGTGTTTTAATTGCTTAATTAAATGCTGATAACCCTTACCCTGCTAGGGACACTTAAATCATTCTTACGCAAATAGTGTACATCTTCTAAAATTGTAAAATTGACTAACACAAAGCAGGGACTGTCATATCTGCATTGTTTGCTGCAGAGTCTTGGGAAGTATATTGTGTTATCTCTGATTGAAGTTTTAAGAAAATCAACATTATCTTAATATGTTACTTATAAATAAATTTAGCATGATAAGGGTTAACGTCAATCTTGTTTGAATTATCTCCCTTTGATTAGTTTATTTCTCTCAATTTACTGAGTTTTGTTTCACTTAATTATCGATGATTTCTTCTGTTCTTTTTTCAGAATTGTTCAAACTATGTTTTCCTAACAAATGATTGAATATTTAGGATATTTAATTCACTGATTCATTCATCTTGAGCTTCTGTATTATCTATTTTATGGAAAAATTTCAATGTTAAATGATTGTTTTCATTTTCTTGTGTCTTTGTAAGTTTTGTTTGTTTTGTATTAAATTTCACAATTTGGTACTTTTCCATGAAAGGGACCTTTAAATGCTAAAGTTAGTAAAATGACTGATAAAAATCACCTTGTTCTAGATAAAGGACACATTTACACACTACAGTTTCTATTTTTAGTAATTTGAGCATTAAATTGCATCGGGTTCATGTCATAGTTAAACGGTAAACAACTTGATATGTTTACCTAGGAAAACTTTTGTTTTTCCTTTTTGAAAGGTAAGGTCATATAATGTAGTTAGGAACAAACTTATTGTGTAACCCTTATCCTGCTTCCTTTGCATATTAAAAATAATAATTTCTTATAGATTATTTGCAATAAAGCAACGTGCTGGTGTAACTATAAGATGTCTTGATAGGGACATTGCTGCAGATAGTTTAATTCTTAATCAGACATGACAAAACTAGAGCGGGTTAATCACTTTCTAAGATAAAGGTAAACATGCCTAAATTATTTGCAATGGGTAAGAAGTGGGTAGCCCAGGTATTTTAAAATGCTTGAAATCTACCTGACATTTCTCACATCAATATGTATACTTTATATTTATGAAGCCTAAATACAGTGAAGAGAAGAAAGTTGGCACGTAGACATGGGATGCTGTTAATCAACTGTTCATTAGAGATATGTTCCCTATAATGTATGTTCTGAGATATACAGTTAAATAGGTGTCATTTGAAGAATCTAGCCATATGTTCTATATATATTACAAGTATGTTTTGTTTAGATTTGTTGTTGATGTTGTTTTCGGGTGGTGCTGGGGATGGTTTTGCAACTGGTTTATTTCAAAAGATTTTTAAATGGAAATGTACAAATTTCCTAGAATCATCAGGTTGTTTACCTTCTGTTACTAATATATATTAAAGTTATAAAAGTATTAAAGTTGGACATGTACACATTTCCTAGAATGATCAGGGTTGATGGAAATGGAAATGTACAAGCTTTGTATAATGATTAAGATGTTTTATTTTTTATTGCTATTATAATATTGTATTTATTATAGGGTGAAATTAACCTCGGGCTGAATGCACATATCAAACAGTGTGTTAGGGAATATTTACCTGTGTGGGACATGTCTTTAACCAATGCACAAGCACTGTAGTCATGTTAGACCATAAAACATTTTACTGAGTAGATTAACTGTCTGAACAGTGAGTATATGTGAGTGAAAATATAGGGTCACAGCAAGCCTTGTTTCAACAGCTACCGTACTTACTCACTTATAAGACGGGGATTTTTCCTTTAAATTTCATGTTCAAAGTGTGGGGCTCGTCTTATAGGCGGGGTCTAGCGACCTGGCAAAAAGTTTTCACGTTGTTTTAGGGCGAAAACATACCACATAAACTTGTTAGCAGTTATGCAATGACCCGACGTGCCGTCATTATCGACAGCCGATAACTTACCTTTATTGAACTTTGAATTCTGTCGGTCAACGATTAACTATCTCAAATACATTTCCCTTTGTTCTGCATGAAACAGCTTATTATCCATCAGTAAACACTGAGACAAACTTTTAACTTCAGTCTGCTAAATACACCAAGCTGTAATTTACTTGGCGTTTCTGTGTAGACTTTCCTCATTACACAGGTCAAGTGACTGACTCTGAGATAAGCTGTTGTCAAGGTGATATCGATCGGAGCAGTTTGACAGTGAGGGTGTGAACGATGTGTTTTTATAAGCAGCTGCCGATTACATTTCTCCATGAAATTATTGATTGGTGGCATGTACACAAGGAGAGTGCATTGTTCCCCGATATATCGTGTACTGTCATACCAGACTTGGTGACGTAGATCAAAGAAATTAATGTCATGCCGCCACGAGCTACAGGATAGCAGAGGAAATGACTCTTGATACATCCCGCAACGTGTGAAAATTACAGTCACTGTTTACCAATTAACCCTTGAGACAGCATGACTGGTCGACGCTCCTCTTCATTTTTTTGCCTCGTCTTATAAGCGGGTCGAAGCAGAAACCGGCAATTTTGACAGGTGAAGTCGGGGGGTCGTCTTATAAGCGAATAGTCTTATAAGTGAGTAAGTACGGTACTTGAAAGAGTGGTTAAAAAATCCCCATCCATTATCAGAATTTACAAAATGCCCCATTTATGCACCAGTAAGTCATGACAGATTTAATGTGCTTTCATGTGAAAAAGAAATGTGCAAATTGATGCATGATGACATCATATTTTTATAAGGTAGAATTATTTGTTTATATCATTTTTTCATCTATATACACTATGATGACATTGAATCTGTGTCACAAAGACCTCCTTTACTGAAAAATTTATTTCATTTCCTTGTACTTTGCCATTGAAATTATATTGTATCTGTTTTGCATATTTAGTAATCATTTTCATTTCTGTTACTTTGTTATATTATAAAGTATAAAACATTTACCAAAATATAAATGATGGGAGGCACCAAGACAAAGCTGTTTTGAGTTACAGAATTGTAATTGTTAAGTTCCTATCTCATGTGTTTATAGTCAAAGAATAGTAATTCCAAAGCTCCTGTTGTGTGAATTATAATGCTTCAGCTCTTATCTCATGTGTTAGAGTCAAGAATTGTTATTCCTTATCTTTTGTTGTGCAGGTTTGAGTTCAAGACATGAACTTTTATAATGATAGGTCTCCCAGCTGATATCCAGTGGTTCTGTCCAAACATTTCCAATATTAGCAGGATGTTTCTATTAATACTTGAATTTTGTTGGTGTGATGTTTCGAAAGACACATAAATTGAAAAAAAGAAAGACAAAAAGCCACTGTTGGGTCAGGAATTACTCATCAAATAGCATGGATCATTATCTATACCATACACACACATAGGCAAAAATGAGATATCTCATTGTAATAGGCGATTCATACTTACAGATTGAACCAAATATATAACTCATTCAATATTGTGAAAGCAAAACACTTTCAGTCATATGATATTCGATTTTGACTAATTTGTGTTTGTTTGTCATAGCAATGGCTCATGTATATGCAGTGAAATGTGATGATTACATTATGTCTAGGACTTGTGTCTCAACTTAAAGTTTGTAGACCTTGTTTTATACCAGTCTGCCTTTTTGTTAAGTTGTCTTAAGACTTTATTGTCATATATAAATAATTTGCAACAGTGCTTGTAGTTTATATAATTTTGATCAGATCTGATTCCTTTCATGTAGGGGAATTGTTCATGAATATTTAAATTTATTAAATAACATAATTAAATGTATACAGTGATATAAAATAAACCCCAATTACCTAAATATTTTACAAACTGAGTTGTTATTTTATCACTAAATGCTATGGTGATGTTGATGATGATTGTGTTGATGTTGATAGTGATAATGATATAAATTAATGTGAGGATGTTGATTCAGGTGATGGCTACATGATGATGACTTTAATGATAGTAATGATAAGTAAAAAAAGCTGATAACAGTTTACAGCTGCTGCTGTTGTGACTGATGATGATGATAGTTGACATACTGCCAGAGACCTCTTATCAAGTAGTGCAGATTCTGAGTGGATGGCTTCACGTGAGAGATGGCTTATTTGCATAATTCTTAATTCATGTTTAGCAGGTTAAAAGTGAATGTTAAAGTCAATGTTTTTTTACCTGGTATTTACTCATAAATGTCATTTTCACCAATTAGTTTCCATTTTTTAACTGTTGTCAAACATTTTCAAACTGACGATAATCTTTATTTTCCTACAATAAATAAATTTAGATAAAATCTAGTTTAACAAAATTATTTTTACTCACTGTATGTGCTGTGTATTATATTTAAACAAAAAATTAAAAGAAACAAATGATATACACACAAAAAAGCATGCAGGATCTATTCAGAGGTCTCGAGTTTGTGAATCTAGCATGTAACTGCTTGTTCAAACAGACAGACTCTGCATTGATGCCGTTATAAATATTCTTTATTTTACTGTTATTATTGTTGAAAGAATTGTCCAATAAGTAAGTTTTCAATGTAACTGCATTATGAGCATAGTATATTTTATCCTTAAAAAAAATAATATAAAACATCATGTACCGTACTTACTCACTTATAAGACGGGGATTTTTCCTTCAAATTTCATGTTCAAAGTGTGGGGCTCGTCTTATAGGCGGGGTATAGCGACCTGGCAAAAAGTTTTCACGTTGTTTTAGGACATAAACATACCACATAAACTTGTTAGCAGTTATGCAATGAGCCGACGTGCCGTCATTATCGACCGCCAATAACTTACCTTTATTGAACTTTGAATTCTGTCGGTCAACGATTAACTGTCTCACATACATTTCCCTTTGTTCTGCATGAAACACAGCTTTTTATCCGTCAGTAAACATTGAAACGAACTTTCAACTTCAGTCTGCCAAATACACCAAGCTGTAATTTACTTGGCGTTTCTGTGTAGACTTGCCTCATTACACAGGTCAAGTGACTGACTCTAAGATAAGCTGTTGTCAAGGTGATATCGATCGGAGCAGTTTGACAGTGAGGGAGTGAACGATGTGTTTTTTTAAGCGGCTGCCGATTACATTTCTGCATGAAATTATTGATTGGTGGCATGTACACAAGGACAGTGCACTGTTTCCCGATATATCATGTACTGGCATACCAGACTTGGTGAAGTAGATCAAAGAAATCGTTGTCTTTCCGCCACGAGCTACAGGATGGCAGTGCAGCTGAGACTAGATACATCCCGCAACTTGTGAAAAATACAGTCACTGTTTCCCAATTAACCCTTTTGTTGAGACAGCATGACTGGTCGATGCTCCTGTTCATTTTTTCGACTCGTCTTATAAGCAGGCCGAAGCAGAAACCGGAAATTTCTCAGGTGAAGTAGGGGGGTCGTCTTATAAGCGAATAGTCTTATAAGTGAGTAAGTACGGTAGATCAATGATGAGAAAGCTAGAATTGCACCAGTCATACAGTTTAACAGAACTTAAAGCAGCAATTCTGGTCATACAAGTTTTCTGCTGATGAACCATCCAGCAAACATGACCTCTGACTTGCTAAAAACGACTAATCAAGTTTAGGCAATTGGTGTAGATCCTGATCTTTTTACTGCAATTCCTAGCAACATGTGTTGTCTTCTTAGCATCAAATATCTAAAAACAAATGTTTAGCTCAGTAGAAAAATGTAGCATGGTTAAGGTTAATGATGTGTAAGGTTACTATGTGTCATCAACTATTTTAATGATCTGTTGACAAACTTGGCCTATGATCCATGATGCATACTAAATTACCTATCTATTTGAAGGTTGACAGTCATGAAAGGGATGTATAAGTGACATAGCCATATCCTACAGCAATGATAAGGTTCATTCACACCTCTTAACCTGCTAAGTTAGAGAGTATCGTTCTGGTCTTGGAAAATAGTGTAGACCCAAATCAGCCAGATCCTGCTACCAGCACTATTAGCTACTGAAGCAGGTTTTATATTTACCTTTGAATGATTTTAGTGAATAACTAAAACCTTGTAAAGGAAATGTTAGCATTGTAAGGAATGTGAATGAAGGTCCTTGTTTGATGGATGTTAATTATAACTACTTGTACATCAATCAGCAGCTTTCTTACCTGCTCAAGTTTTACAGACACTAATGTTTCAGAAGTTTGACACCTTTCAATATAAGTTTCAAATGTCAGGTCATATTCTCATTTCTGATTTCTGTATATTCAGAAAGTGCTGATTTGTAACCCTTATTTACTATAATAATGTATACAATGTATGTGTATAAACCAGAAATTAAGTCAATTTCACCAGCATTATTTGTGACTTGAGATTTGTGATTGAGAGAAATCTTGTTTTCTCCGGTGTATGGTTTTAATGAAACATCAGACTTTCTGGCCTCTCATAACCTATGTCTGGGTCCTGTTTGTGACAGAACAATATGGAGAGGACATCCAATTTTACCATTGTGTTGGTATTTCTACTGAAGCATTCATCTGAGGTCTTCCTCCAGACTCTAGATCATGAAGTTTGCATTTCTTTAATCAGGCACTGGAATAGCTCACCTTGACTTGGTTTGCATGTGAAACTTGTCATAACTTTATTTACTTATTCAAAGAGATTCATTGTTCTGCAGTTAATTTTTTGAGTACATGTAATAAAATATGTATGAATAAGGAAGTTTTTTTCCCAAAATCAAGCTTGCTTTTGGCTGATTTTAGCCATAAATATTTGATCTCTGAAATTATTGAAACCTAAATCAATCTGTCGTTTATGGTCAGTAACATATGCCTGAAGGAAATAGATCAATCTATTTTCACATTAACAGTTTAATGTGAACCCCCCAATAGTTATCAGTTTTATTACTTTACTTACTGAGTCATGTTTCCATTTTTTTCTGTTTTAAATGGCCTTGTACATGACATTTCACATGATGTTGTTCATGAAGTCTTCAGCAGACTTAGTCATGAGAAACACTCGCTACACTTTTTAAGATTTAATCTATATTATAATAATTCCTTACTTGTGAGAATACGACCAATCCGCCTTCTTAAATACCAGATGCTACCTATGGTCAATTTCAGTCTTTTATAGAAATTTTCATACTTGTAAGTTACATCCCTCAGACTTTGGGAAAAGAAGCAGCACAGCTGTGAGAGCATTAGTCGTAGAACCTTTCTGCCGACAAGCCTCCAAGTTAAAGTCCAGGTTTCAGCATATCAGATTTACTACAAACAGGAGTGACATTACAGACAAGGCATCAGTAACAGCTGAAATATCATAACATTTGATTAATACAACATAAAGGTTCATTGTTTATTTGGGTTTGTTTGTTACATTGCACTGACACAGTTATGGCCATATCGTTGACATTTAGCTTATACTAAGTGGAGGAAGATGTTTAACACATACATTGATGTCTGGATAGAACCACTACAGCAATCCAAGTCAGCTGGAAGACCTCCCCACTTGAAAGTTTATGCCTCAATTGAGACTTGAACCTTTTTGGTGAGGGGCTAAGGAGTTACAAGTCAGTGACTCTAACTGATCAGATATTGCCCTCCCAATAGGAACATTGTATGTATATTTGTACAGAATTATTAGCCCTGCTCTTTTAATGTTATTTTTCTGCAATAAAATGATAGGTTTGCTAATTTCTGTAATGCACAAAACTACTTTTGACCTGGATTAGCTATCATGTTCAATAAGGTCTAGTCTTGTGATTATTTCTCTTTTGAAGAAGAGAAGCATATGTTATTTTAGATCTATATTTCTGTTGGATGTTTCCTATAATTGTTTAGTAATGATCAGTATTGAGGGACAATTTATTGAGTTCTGGTGTCAGATATTGTTCACTTTTCATTTGAAGGTTTTTGATATTGAAACTTTCTTGGTTATATTTGTCTAGAAATTTCATTTTATTGCTTGTAGACTCGTGTATGATGTCTTGTTTGATCTAGTTTTATTGTAGCTTTTGTATTTTGCACAGTAAACCTTAGTTAAATACAGTAGTTGTTTTAGCTCCCAGGATGCTTCAAGTTTGTTTTGAATGGCTTGTAAACCTGTTTAGTTGTTAATCAATGAAAGGTCTTTTTTTCTACATAGTGCCCAAGGCAAATACCACCTAAGTACTAATTCTAAACAGGAGGTATCAATTATGATTTATCTGAGTTGAAAAAACTTGTTCACGGTCCATTCAAAAGAAATATGGGTACATCTAAATATATAAACGTAAGTTCTTATGCTCCCCCAAAAATTTCCGAGGAGCATATAGTTGCCGTTTCATCCTTCCAAACATCCGCCCCTCTGAAATGTGTATATTGTCAACTCATTCTGTTTCGATGATTTTTTGCGGAGTTATTGCCCTTTTTAATTTTTGTATTATGTTATATAGGACCATTTTTAGCTACACATACAATATTTTCCTGTGTCCCAGTATGCCCCGGAGAGCATCCATTGGTTCCACTGATATCTTGTTTAAACTTCTTACCACAAAAAGTTATTATTAAAGTCACTCTTTTATTATCCTCTTAAACTGTATCAGCATAAAATCTACTGTTTTCATCATTAATACAATTGCAGTCAATCACTTCATTATTATTGTCACAGTTATTATCAAGATTGTCATTATCATATAAGGTTATAACAATGTTTTTTAAAAACACATCACCATTTTACTTTGTATTTATCAATTTTATTTATTATTTATCTCTTACTCATATTTAATACAAAGTATATATGTCTTATGACTGCCATTGCCTAATGCTGATCAGATCTTTGAAAACTCTTGAAGCCTTCTTTGTGCATGTTATCTTTGTATCCTTTGTTGTGTTCCCATTCTATAGCATTAGTTTTCATACTCATTGTTAATGAGTGCTTCAAATGGATATTTTTATGGCATTTTATTAGTTTGTGTTGTTTTATTTTTCAAAATCTCATTAAGCATGACAGGTGCTTGTTTAATTGACTCTTTTGATCTTCCATGCATGTCAATTAGTGCAGAGTATCTTCAGATTCAGGACTAATATTGCTCAGACTGAAGTTACCGTAAACAATTTTGTCTGGCTGTGGTTTTGACATGCTTTTAGCACAATTCTTTATGTTTTCCTTTATATTGCTTTGTTGTTAGATTTTAATGTCTGGGCTTTTTTATTTGTTTGTTTTTTCTCATCCTTATTTTTTCATCCTTATTTTTTCAATGTTTTCTTTCCTGGAAATCTATTTTATATATTTTTTAGATGTCTCTTACTCACCAGTACAGCACCATTGTCCTGGAAAAACAAAACAAGAATCTTTTAAACCAGAATTAATAAACAAATACAGATTTAAAAACATTTTGCTGATGTGTAGGTACATGGCGCTAGAATGGAATCAAACAATATGCACTTCATACATATGCATTTCCTATGCAATCAATCAAGTAGATTTTGTAGATTTTTTTTCATTACCTTACACCCTTTTTCACAATTCAAGGAAATTTTTCTTTGACCCTTCCACCAATAACAAATAGTTGAACCTCATTATAAAGTCACCTGAACAGGGCAATGAGTACACCTCTAGGCAGTATAAAAGTACATTTACATTTTATCAGTGTTGAAATCATTTAGAAAACCCACATTTAGACAGCGAGACATGCAGAGAGATAAAAAAGGTCATGACAAATAACTGAGCAACAAAACAACGGAAAGATCACTACTCAATCACAGTCAGTATATTGGGCGCTGATCACATTGCAAAACCAGTCCGCCCACATGTTTTCTGAATGAACAGTCTGTGGGATCTGTTTTTCTGCTGATATAAATCTCCGCTGGCTGGCCTTGAGTGACAATAATCAGCGTCTTATCATCAAAACATTGAACAGGTATTTTACAACTACATTCAATCAAAACGCCTATTAACCCATCCTAAATAGTTTTTTTTTTAATATTTAAATTTGTGACATGTCATGCAGTTACTATCCCTTTAATTACTACCCTTTTTACAAAGCCACCACTGCGACTGTTGTATCCAAAATAATGTATTCTTTAGTGCATTTAAGTTGCTCTGAGTTTACAGTGTGATAAGGGTCTATCTGATGAAATAACATGGTCACACTTAGATGATTTGTACACCTAGTTGTTAAACCAACACCACCCCCTAATAGTGAACAAATACACTTAACCCATCTTGTTTGGGACTAAAAAGCTAAACTGAGTGTAAAACTGTGCTACATACCTGAGGTACAGGTATGGAGATACATCTATTTATGATCTGTCTATTCAATACGCCCATGTGTAGGAATTATCTTTCAATAACACCGCCTCTACTCACCACTTTTAAGATATTAATACTGCACATTTTTTTATGCTATTACATCAGTATCATTCTTAAATGCCATGATATTTTGGGGAGTCCATCCCATTATTTAAATTATAATCTCAAAGTGCATCCTAATTTTCATAAGATTATGTCTTCTGCTCTTTAACTTATTTGCGAACTGTTTTATTTTGGAAATTGGCTGATCAGTATTTAAACTTTTTGCCCAGCTAATTCATTTATTAGGAGACTAAGAGTTAACCATTGGTAAATAAGAATAAAACAATCACTGAATCATTTTTCTTGTCGCTATGATAGGTGATGACTTCCATTCAGTTGTATCAAGCTACAGCTTTACTAACTTATTAGTTATTTGCTAGCAACTTCATACAAAGGTAATGTAACATATTTCCAGAGTCACAGCAGCAAATTGTATAGATCCAGGGCAGACAACTCTCACCAGAGCTGTCTAATCTGGATCTACACTAGTTACCAAAGCTTGATCAACACATGCTCAGTAGGATCAGAGTTAACAGAACAGAGTGTTAACATGTAGCAAGAAGTGACAGAAAAATCCCAAATATTTGCCCCCAATAAAATAGATAATAGAGGTAACTGCGGTCATTGGAATTAATTACCAGTATTGTATGTCTGACCATTGGCAGTTGGTTATTAGCCAATCAGATGGTTACAAATCCATGGCTGGGAAATGGTGCGTAAATATCAACAGAGGAATTCCAACTATGCCTTTGTAATGCTCCTTGGGCGATGTATTAACAGTTTTATGAATGAGGTATTTATGTGGGCCCATACTATGGCCATTACTGAGTAGTATTTTTGGCACACTTTACTCTTGCAGTATTTTTATAAGCTGTATAATTTTTTGTTAGCAAATCATTGGGGGACAATTGTAGGAATGAGCTAGTATTTAACTTGTGAACTGTTTGCTTGACTTGTGTTCAAGGGTTATTGTAAGAATGTATGGAATTTTTGGTTAACTGGTACAGGGACAAGGACATATTATGTATGATAAATTCATTTCAACAATATCATCTTTGTCAGCAAGGTGAATTTAGTCAATTAAAATTAGGAACAAAGACTGGATAGTTTTCCACTAATTGTTTGATTAGCTATTTTAGCACTTGTTAATTGTGGCAAAAGTTATTTAATTTGTAGATGTATGAAACTTTAGTATTTCTGAACATTTTTTAATATATTTCTTGTGAAGGAAAGAATATCTTGAAACAGCTAATATAGTGCTGCCTTCAGTATGATAACACTTTCTTCAAACCCCACCCAGTCAAGTTACCCTGACTTTGGGTAAACCAGTTGTGTAACTACACTTTATAACTGTCCAGACCTAGTAGCACAATTGGTAGAACAGCAACAATAGGTACAGTAGGAACAGGATTTGATCCCTGGCCGCGACTTAATAAATACATTAAAAATAGTATTGGTATAGCTCTTAGCTACTGCTCAAGCAAATATAAGGGTAGTTCTATGACTGGTTGTCCCAGTGTCAAAATAATATGAGTTGTTGTTATATAATGTCACGTGTTCCCAGCATCATGAGCATGCTATACTCACTGATGTCAGCACTATATCTGCTTTACCTGGACACTGTCTCCAAATACATTACTAAAGTACTGTAAACACAATGAACAATAACCTTATACTCTTAACCTGATCATCTCTGGCTTACACCAAGCATTTGTTAAGGGTCCCTTTCTCCACAAGCTATGGTACTTTTAAAATTTGTTTGGTAATTGGTTTATTAACTGGATCAGTGTTTGAAATACAGACATTGGATATAAAATGATAATTATCATCCTATTTTGTCTAACTATATATTAAGTAATGTTAATGGTAGTAAGCAGCAGTATGCCCGTGTTAAATATATGTTACAGTATCTTTTTGTCTGTTTAGTAGATTTGGGAATAATGTCTGCTTTAACTCAGGATATAGATGTGATTAATAATAATTTGAATATTACTTCAATTGAAAGACAGTACAAAATGTGAACAAAAATTACACTAAATGTCAATTGGTCAACATTAATAAAAATAACAATCATGTGTGCTCAGTTTAATATCAGTACCAGAGCAGATTACCCAAATGATGTAATAACATGATCTCAAAGGTGAGTCACATGTTTTTTAAACTTTTACTAGTAACTATGTCCCTCAGATAGGAAATACATTTTTCATGATGAGGAGTGTCTTTTATGTTTCATTTTTCACATAATTTAGGACATCAATAAAGGGCATTTCGTGGGATTTTTGCATGTAACAATAGTTAATTTAATTCTTTAAGAGAAAAAGAAAAGGTTCAGACAGTCAAATATTGCTCCTCAGAGCATCTCCATAACTCTTAGATCCTTACCATAACTCTTAGATCCTTACCATAACTCTTAGATCCTTACCATAACTCTTAGATCCTCACCATAACTCTAAGATCCTCACCATAACTCTTAGATCCTTACCATAACTACATAGGGGTCGGTTTGGAGCCATTGATTGACAGGTGACATCATCCTAAGCCCCGCCCCCTATGATGACGTGTCAATGAGTCATCACGTTATATTCACCCCGTCCATACTTAATGACACATCGTGAGTCATAAGCCCCGCCCCCTATGATGACGTGTCAATGAGTCATAACGTTATATTCACCCCGTCCATAGTTAATGAGTCATCGTGAGTCATAAGCCCCGCCCCCTATGATGACGTGTCAATGAGTCATCACGTTATAATCACTCGCCCATCCTTAATGAGTCATCCTGAGTCATCACTTAGCGTGAGAACCAGAAACGCCACGTCCCAATACGGCGTTAGTGACGCGTCCTTAATAGTCTATAGATAGTAACATCGGAGACGTAGCGTGGGAACCGTAAACTGTCGAGACAATTACGACCCCCAATCACGTCAACATTATAACGACGCTTACCTTTAGTTTAAAGGTATCAATGAGACGTTAGCCGAAAACAAAACGTCCATAAATGATAGATAACGTTATTTCTAAACGACCAATAGCGTATGAGCGGATTGACGTAACGCTTCTATAACGCGAATTTGACTGGTTACTTTACGTATGTACCGTTAGATAGACGTTACACCCAATTATAATGTAGCACGTGTCTAGGGACAAGATTATTATAGGCTTCTACTAATCGAGCATCCAGTTCCGTGCGTTGTACGCTCACGTATTTACGATAAAATACGATCATTTGTTTTGTGATTTTTGGAGAGACTAAAAAGGTACATACAACTTATGTTAGAATGTTTTAACTAGATGATCTTTTGTGAACACGATAAAGCAATAATAAGATCCTTCAGAAGGTATCAATGCGATGTAAAACACGTGTCTACTAGCAACCTGCTGTTAATTAAAGACACGAAACTAGATCGAGGGCGGTAAATTTCGTCTGCTAACACAATGCCTCACGGTTTTATGATAGAAATCTCCATCTCTCACCGCACGCATTTTAACAGATTATACCATTTTTAAGGGGTGTACCTACTTAAATGCACAGTGATTAAGAAAATTTAATTATCCGATTTCTTCTCCGCACACATACATATAGATACAAGAAAAGAGTAACAATGTTAGAGGTGAGCTTTTCGCAACCCCATAATCTGATATGTTTCATTAATTTCAAAGTCTGGTACTTTTATCTCACTGATAAGACGTTTTAACTTTTTCCGCGCAATAGTCGCTATTTGTCGACACAGCAAACTGTATACTGATGCTGGGTTAATAGAGTAGTCGCGTGTTAATGTCTTTCAGCACGCGCTTATGTTGAGCACGTAAGTAACTTTATTACCAACAGCAGCTTTTAGAATTAATTTATACGTGCATTTCAGTTTTAAACATAAATTATTTTAGCTGTCCTTACTATCATGTTTTGTTATCCGTTTAAACATATGTATTTACTTTTCTGTATTTTACCACCATTGCAGTGATGATTGGTAAAAGAATTTTCGTACAGAAAAATATTATATAAACCTTCGATAATTTTATTATAAAATATGAGACCAAAATTAATTGATTATTAATTTATTAAAGGGGTAACAAAATAATAAAAACATGTATTTTTTTACTTACTTTATTTTTACGTTTTACCCCCAAACCCCCTCCCTCTCTCAATTTAAGTTTTTTTCCAACTCTTCAACCTTTTCCCTCATTTCTCGAAGTTTTTATATCGCTTCCATCTGAAGCAAACAAAAAGATGGAATGTTTTTTACACTCTTGTGGTTGTTAAACTCCACCATTACATACACGTTCACGTAAAAATACTCAAACGTAATGGTCAATAACCGGATTAGATCGTTTTATTTAATTATTGTATGAAATCGTACCAAATACGTACCAACTTCACCTCATTTTCCCAGCGATTCGTAGGGAAAAAAAAGAAGAAAAAAGTGTTGTAAGTCAAATGTATAAACGGATACAAATACCTGACAATTTACTTTAATGTGAGTAAGTTTTAAACATTAGTTTCATTCTTTTGAAGTACATTAATCATTATTAGTTGTAAGTGGGTTATGAAATACAAGTACTATTAAAGATAGATAATATGATCTCCCCATTTTTTGTACTTATTAAATAAAATAAAATATTTCTTCGTGGTAAAATGATATTAATATGTCATACTTACTGAGCATGACCAATTCATGCTCTCATTTCTCTTATCACGTGGCTGGAAAAAAAAGTTTCCATTCTCTGCAGTTTATTGTATGTATTTTTTCTTTTTAAATATATATTAGAATTTACGCACGAAAACGTCAATGTAAAACTTTTTTTAAATCTTCCTTATATATCAATTCAGTCCTCTTTAGGATAAAAACAACAACAACAACAACAGTGTCGTCGCGTTTTAGTTTTTACAAATTGATATATAAAAGCTATTCATGGATAAATTTCTTCTGAATTAAGTAACAAATTAAACTTACGGAGCCTCCTCGTGCTGACCACTGTTCTCACGGCGAGAGGCTGTAAATTTATATGTGATGTGATCGACTATTTTTATAAATACCTGGTTCTACGGTATATAAAATACCAATAGCTCATCCCCTTTAACAAATTAATCATCACTTATTTTGCTTAAATAGTCGTTTTACTACGCGGTATTACAAATGATTTAAAATAAAATCTATCAACGCTAACGTATTCAGTAATCGTCAAACGCTCGATAAAAGGTGCATGTTAAGGGGTAATGTGGATATTTCCCGAGATGTAGTCAAATTTAACCTTAAATGGTTTATAATAAGTTCAAGTGTCCACCTTTATACGCTGTATACATTCTTTAAATATGATTACGTCACTCCGTTAAAATCATCTCTATACTAGACCAGAGGATTGACCACAGTGTAGGGGATTGTGCCTCCGTAAAATAGTTCCGCTTAGGATTTACGATATATGAAACTTACGTCAAATATACCATTTATGTGTATACGATTAAAAAGTTAACTGTATATTATCACTTAAAATGTATATCCGCTACATTTAGTTTATTCACTTGGAGCGATAAGCAAATATTAACAGCAGGTCGATCTTTCTACTTTTACTTTCTCTTTTAGTGCTGTCTCATGATGCCTAGCGCGTTAGTACAAAGGTCAGTAAGACCGGTG